>CM023451.1:93113983-93256197 GCA_013339765.2 Haemaphysalis longicornis | reverse complement strand
AGGTTAAAATTTTGATTTTCCCGCTAAATCGTTTGTTTCCGGGTCTGCAATGACATCACAGAAGTTCTGCATCCTAGAGAGCCTTGATTCATGCGTCCTCCGTACAGGGTAGAGACACGTATACGCTGGCGCCGCCTTTTTGGGGTCGCTCGCTCGCCGCCGAAGCAGGTCATTTTGTTAAAACCGCGCTAAAATTATCGCCGCAACGCGGTTTACGGCCGAAGTTTGAATCATCTCATCTGTTTCGCGTTGCTAGGTCTCGTGGGAAACGAAAAGAACAACGCGTTGAGCACGTTGACCCAATTGCGGCGGCACGGGACCGTTCAAAGGGAGTCTCCACCCTGTATGGCAGTGCTGGCCTTCAGTTACCCTACGGTGGCGTTCCCACGTTTCTTTAGGTCACCTGAACCTAGATTGCGCCACCATACCGTGGCAAGCCTTTGGTTGGTTTTTGACCGTATTTAAACCTGGCTTGTTCTTCTTCTGGGAGAAAATAAGCGTTCCCTGAAACAGTTCTCGCTCGACAAATATGGTCACGTAAGACACCATTGCTTGCGTCAATCGGCCAGTGTCGTCTGAGACAACCCCAAGCCCCGCAGTGGTGTGCAGCTAAACCAAGCATTGTGCCCGACGTACCAACTGCAGTACGCATCAGTACTTCTATGTTTGCATGCGCTTTCGTAACTTCCACTGTTTGTCCCACCATTCTTATTGCTTTGTAAAGAATGCGCCCTAAATTTACGCGCAAATCGCTCATTCGGTTAGCTACTAAGCTCTACCTAATTTGCGTCTGCTTGTGCCGGCCTCCGCCAATCGCACAGCTGGCTCGAATGACATCATAGGTTCTGTTGCGGGAAATGAGCTGGTGGGTCGCATGGGCATTTCATTTTTTCCTAATTATGTAGCTTATTTGAGCGAAGTTTACATTAAAAGTGGTGTCAGCATGATTCTAACGAGGCAATCTTTTTATGAACCAAACATGTGTTTTCTCTTCATGGCTCCTTTAAGGAACAACGCGCGCACGCTGCCGCTCTAGCCCAGCCGTGGCTCAGTGGGCTCATCGACATGGCGGTTGCGGCTTCACAAAAGTGACGCCAAAGCCATAGAGTTTGATACTAATGAAACTAGAGGGGACACTGGCGCTGCAATCGTGAAACCCCCATGGAGCTGATTGCGTGACGTAGACTCGTGATTTTAGAAATTGGCTTAACTTGAGGCTTGAGGGTTGTTATATGTACTAGGCTTCGTACGTTTGCGCGCCATAAGGTTCGGTTTTCGCGTCGAAAGCGTCGGCGGGTCCTTCCGGGCAGAATTGCTGTTGGCGTCCTATTCCAGCAGTTGCAAACATTCACCCGCATTTCCCCGAAGGGGAGCATGGGGAAGTGCGAATGCACGGGTGATGCGAAAAACTCTTTTTGGGCCCAAATCGCCCTAAGTGGGTATGTGCTCAAGAAATTAGGAACTTTTCTTGGCCAATCGCCCTAAGTGGGTATGTGGTGCGGCGGACGGACGGCGGTGGACGCGTGATTCCGGGTCGCTTAAGAAGTGCATTCGCACTTAATAAGCAAATAATGCACGGGTGGAGTGAATGGATACGGGAAGCATTGCGCACCGTGTAGTGCGTTCCATCCTAGCCTCATTCATGAGGACACTTGCGATTATAATACGAGCACGGTAGCGCCGAAGAGAAATAAAAATATTTATCAGCAGTGAGTATGTGTGTGCAGCAGGTGATTTTTTCTAATATTGCGGGAGCGTCTACCAGCGGTTGGGTCAGCCCCTTATCATGGTAGAAGCGGCGAAACAAGTGAGGGTGGGTCGCAGGCACAGGTGATCCCGCCAGTGCAACCGTGATCTGCTAGGCTGTTCCCGCAAGCACAACACAGTCCCTTTCCGTTGCTAATCATCTGCGTGTATTCGCCGGCGTAAACAAGATTCACGCCCAATCGCTGTGACCGCCCGTAACCATGCGAACTTGTCGAATAGTTTCAGTGGCGCACGCATGTATGGGTTTGAAGCTGAAGGTAGACACAATGTAATGAAATGAATACTCTGTATATGTAGTGCAGTATGGTCTCGTTAAGCCGTACCAGGCAGGAAGGGAAAATGTACCTCTGCAACGGTAGAATGGCTTTACCTATTGCAACAGAAAGTGGTAATGATTGCTTGGGGGCCTACCAGTACTTTTGGGCCATAAACTATGGCTTACATAGCTATGTATTGGTGAAGCTATATGCCAGTGAGAGGCAATCAAAGGCATGCATGCTTGCTATTCAATGAAGTCGCTGTGAGTCTACACTGGTCACAGTGTTTTCCTATCCAGTGGCAGGTGTTGCTGTAGCAACTGTTCGCGTTAGTGAAACCCTGGCTCAGCGCCTAGAGACAGGCATATTGAGCCGACACAGAAAAAGTTGGCAACTGCACTTGGCGAGTGTTAAGCGTGAATTTATTGTGCCAACAGCAAAGTGCACTATTAAGTTTCACTCATCTATACAAAAAGCACTCACCACAGTCATACGCTGTAACACTAATCAAATACGCAGAGCATTGCTTAATGCATCAAAAGCAAGAGTGCAAACTCAACTTGAGGAATTTGTTTCGAAAGTTTGAAGGCTGGTGAGCAGCAAACATGCAAACTATGCAGCGATAACGCTTGAAGGCATAAGCATGTCGCATCAATGTATTTATTGTCCCATCCAAGAGCCACTGTGAACATATTAGTATCAGGATTTAGTTTGTAGCTACCTACCTGCGTTGCCATTTGCGCAATCAGCATACTGATATACGCAGCGTGGTTTATGCAGAAACTAACGAAACGGTTACTGTAAGTGGCGAACAAATGCGTACGTTAGGCTACGGTAACAAGATTACATAAAAGAAACCATGGGAAAGCTTATAGCTGTAGAGCAGCAGTGTATCAATCAGCATCTGCTAGCACAGTAGAAGCAGGGCAACAATATCTGATCAATGAACAAAACAAGGTTCTCGAAACAGCGTACACTCGGCCTGACAATACACAGCTGCAGTGAACAGCAGTGGGTGGATACAATCTGCAACTTGATAATAGCCAGAAGTACGTGAGGCAGCCTTCTACTCCACTGATCAGAACCTTTTGAGCCGTACTACCAGTGCAAGATGGGAAAGCGCAGCTTACATTTTTCAATCCATTTTTTGCACAGATATCACAGGTACATAAACAAAACACTGCAGTCACAACGTATATTGCAAGTTTTAACTGAAATTCACGTGGTGAAAGCTGAACCCCCACGTCACACCTTCATGAATATGTTGCCGCAGGAGGTGGTGGCACAGCAAAAAATAGTTTGTGAAAGGTGCACATTCGAACCTGGCTTCAATAGAGATTTAAATGGGCAGAGATGACGTGCCAGCTCTCTCACAGTCATTGGCACTACCCAAACTCCTCCTCAGCAGGGTCCCTCAAGTCTATACCACTTCGGGAACACAGTGGGCTAAAATACCACGCAGAAAACTTCCACTTCATTCTTTCAGTTCAATAACCACGTCCACAAGTATTCAAATGGCTGCTCACATGGTTAAATGAGGTTAGTATCATGCTGTGCCAAGGCTATTGCAAAGTGAAGCCACTGCTATAAATCACATTTATGCATACAATGAATGGTTTCGAACAACTAATTTTCTTGCACCCAAGAAAATTGGTTTCACTCTTCAGTGCCTAACAAGCACGGTTCAAAGAACATCTTCCATGCACTACAAGGCACTCCCCCTCACTTGCTTTTCCGTTTATTGTGCAGCTGAATGCACAGGATTGTTTTTACTATTTACATATCGTAGGCTGCAATCAACCTCTCCCCAAGCCCTTTTGCTTTTTGAACGGTGGCCCTTGCTGGAGTTTTGGTGTTTTTCACAGGCTGGAGGCATGCCCGCCTTGTCTAGCGCTGCTGATCATCCATCCAATGATCCTGACTTCGAAACTGGTTGCATGCCTGGTGCAGCTTGTGTTGCCTGCTGGTCTGCTCTTTGCAGTGTTGACACAGCTAGTACCTGTATCGAAATGGATGGCATCATTGAAGGTCGGACAAAGTGGTTATCGCCGACCAAAGGCTTAGTTAAAAAGGGTAAAAAGACGTTTCGGCTTCCATACGGAAGCCTTCTTCACTCTTGAGCCTTTGGTCACCGACAACCACATTCTTCAACTATGTATCTTTCACCCTACCAGACGAGTTTTCGTCAAACCTTAGATTTCATCGTTGAAGGTTTTTCAAGGCTTTTGTACAAATATTTAGAGCACAATGGTGTTCTTTTGAAAGCCAGTACACTAACATGCTTATTCACAAAAAGAGTTCCAGCAACGTAACCTATTCAACGACTCTGGCTTTCTCATGAAAACACACAGTTACGATCAGCTACATGCTGCCGTGTTGACGTTGAAGTCATTATTTAAACAAAAGAGAATACACATACAATGAACTCATAGGAACCCATCAGCGTTTTGAAAGGTCGTGCTTTATCAAGACACGACTTTAGCAGTTGGATTATTGAAGACTAAACAACCACACAAAATGCGTAAATGTTTTGAACTTATTGTGGAAGAGATTCGGAACAACGAATGCATGAAGGCAGCGTGTGTTATGGAAATGGTACCGCAGAGGCACTATGTAGTTTTAATGTAGGCAAGTACCATCTTATCAGCAATATTTACACTGTTTGACATCTTCGCATGTAATTTCAAACTGTTTTTTCGCTACGGCACGCATGTATGCTTGCACTGGAAAAAATAGGGTGCTTTAAATTTCCCTCGCGTACCTGGCTACATCTGGGCGTGAAACCTCGGTAGCCCTGTCTTTAGACAGGGGATGACCAGTTATCGCAGGAGAGAAGTGCTGTGGGCGTGTAATGTACACCCACGGTGCTTAGGTGTATCGATGCATGTTATTGGTCATTCAATAGAAACATTCTACGCGGGAATTTTCACCAAATTAGGACTTTCCCATAAAATGCAGCCCGCTGCTCCTGTTTGAACACCCTGCATGCCTGCCGCTCTTAGCAAGACGAGGCCGTCTTATGGAAGGTTACCACCAATGAAGTAAGAGTTTTTTTTTTGTGTAACCTGATATGATACCCTGTTTCCTACGTTTGTCGCTCTCAACATATCAAATTAACATTTGCTCAAAGAAAAGGGTGTACAGGGCGTCAAGACATACATACAAGAATACACGAATAGTACTACAAAGAACCCGATTAACCCTTCCGTAAATAACACATTTTCTACGTATTGGCGACAAACAGAGGTGGCATGTTCGAGCTGGCCGTTATGGCTTGTTTATGGCACACAAGTAAACGATCAGCGGTTACTGAGCGTCCTTTCACAATTTTTTCAGCATGCCGACCTTGCATCGGGTAAGGCGACAAAGTTACACTTGTGAGTGGAAATGAACAACAACCGTGTATACTTACTTGGCCTCGCTCCGCTACTCCTAGTCTTCCAGAACGACACTGAACGCAGTGCTGCGGCCCTTCTAAAGACGTATGCCACCGCCGACTCACACGCAAAAAAAAAATAAAGAAAAAACGTTTCGCCGATGAATCGCCGGCTCCGTTAAACTCAAATCTCTTCCAGTCTCCTAAGGGAATACTTCTAAACCTTAATTTAAATTTAACATATAGTACAGGTTGTTTACAAGACTAATAATTTATACAGTAAGAAACATAAGTTTTAGCTTTTCTATTTACAAAAAAAGAATTTTGAGTCAAGTCAAGATGACGGCTGAGTCAAACCAAGTTCGAAAATCACACGCCTATCAAGCAAGCAGACGATCATTGTCTCGCATAGACACTAGCGCCAGTGTTTAATCTAGTGTATATTAGCGTGAAACTCCATGGTAAGGGCCTCTCCTAACCGTTTCTTTTTCTTCTATTTAAGAGAGGCTGTGGTACCGCTATCCAATTATTCCCACCAGCCCTGACGCTCTTCCCCTCTTTCTCACTGTTGATCAATTGAACAGAGGTTTTGTTCATTGCTGTTTGAATTTCCCACCTTCGCAGTGCTCGCACGCCCTCTGGTTGAACAGCACGAGCGGGAGTTCTGTGCTTGCTTTCATCTCGCCCGTGCCGGAACCTTACTGCGTAGTTTTGAACGCCTTCTTTTTTACCTTCCGCGGCCAGTTTTTTCGCGTACTAGTAAAAACCAACCCAACGATCGTTCCTAAATTAATGGGCGCGGGGGCTTCCGGTGAATTAGGTATAGTTTGCCTCAAATGTGCCTGGAGTTTTCTTTGTTTGAAATAATGGGGACATGTATGACAAGTGCGAACGGTTCAGAGGCTTCGAATGGTATGACTATATAAACATTTTGTTCAAGTATGCTGCCAACTTTTGGCCAGAAGGCTGAGTCAAGGGCAAGCAGGTATCTTTTCGAAGCCTCTGCTAGAAGGAGGGACGCTGTGGGGCCCTGTTTACGTGAGTGATGTCGTGTGATAGTGTGACAGCGGACGTTGACACCGGACGATCTACGATGACAAACCGGGCCCCTACAGTGCTCTGCCCTTGAAAAACGCGGCGCGTTTAAAATTGCACAGAAAGGCTCCAGTACCTGCCAGATGAAACCAAGCCCAACAAGCGCAACTCCCACCCGTGCTGTTGCACACAGAACAAGAAACAAATGATAAAGGAAAGGTGTGAGTTGTCCAGAAGTCACGCGAGTAATGCGAAGGTGCAAAAATTGAACTGAATAAGCCCCTTTCAATTCATCAAGAGAACAGCGAGACAGACGGAAGAGCGTAAGGGGTACCACACCCAAATATTAACATCGTTCAAAACTACCATGAAGGCCTGCAGAATATCAGGCACAACTATTCCAGCAAAAATACGCTTTACTTCCTTTTTCCTCAGTTTTGAAACAGCCTGTTTACTATTGTTTACATTTTTGTGACACTTTATTTACATTTGCGGTCACTACAATGTTTCAAGCTAAGCCAACGATGAAACTGAGGTGAGTGCATGATGTAAAATAGGGCCCATGACGGCACAGACGGCCCTGATGTGAGCTGCATATGCGCTAGCGCCAGATTCCTATCTGGTGTATATTGTCATAAACTTTATGCTGCAAAGCGCGGAAAAGCCATGTCACCGTGTTGACGTCGCACATAAAACGTACGCCGCTCTTAGAGCGGAGGCGCGCTCACGCACAGATCCGCTCTTGCCCGGCCGTGATTAAGCGCGGAGTACGTTTGACGTGTGACGTCAATGCGGGGGCATGGCTTTGTGGCGCTTTGCAGCCGCCCATCTACAGAAGCGCGCGTTCAGAGCAAGTACTCAGCCCACAGGAAGTACTCAGAGGAAGTACTCTGAGGAAGTACTGAAGTACTCATCCCACAGTTCTGAGGGCAGTAACATTTTCGCAATTATAACGCTGAATATAGGTTAAACCGATGGTCCGCTACAATTTTCACATTACATCACACGCCTAACTGCAATAATTAAAAGGTTAATTAGCAAGTACCAATTACTTTTTACCGTAAATAGCTGTTGGGACTCGTTTTATTGCATCCGCCAGGGCCCCTGATTCTTTCGCGCAGGAAAAACAATTTTATAGCCGAAAGCTTATTTTTTAACATTACCGTAAGGCTTCCCTGAAGTACCCTGTAATGATGGTGTCCTAGCTATCATGCACCGTAATTTAAAAAATAGCAATTGCGTTGCTCGCACAAAACCTAGTCCATAGCGTTTTCAGTGCAGCGGAGTAGCGGCCAGTAATTTGTTTCTCTAATGAGATTTAATTATTTTAATTATGTAACTCGAGAAGTACTGCCCTAATCATGTTAGTGTCGTAGATACCCATGAGGGAAATTAAACTTCAGTATTTTCAGTGACGAACTAATTGCGTGGTCATTTTTGGCAACGAAACTCCACGAAATATGAAAAATATCATGTGACGGCGCTCCCGCGCGCATCGTAATGCAATGCCCTCGAACAGGCTGCATCTCAGACACCCAGGTTGAAACATACAAAAGAAACAGAAATCTCGACAGCCTTATCTCCCTCACGCACCCCGCAGAACTTGTTCTTCCTGCTGCTTCCACGCATACCCTTATCAAGGTGATTCGCTGTCTTTTGGGACGTGTGTCGGGCAAAGCACCTGCGTTCGGTCAGCTTATTATAGGGCGCTGGTTTTTGATGCACGTGGGAGCGCCGTCTCGTCGTATTTTTCAATTTTCGCGGGGTTTCTTTGTCAGTCAGAATAATTGAGCATGCAATTAGTTCTAATCTGAAAATACCACAGTTAAATGCCTCTTGTGAGTACATACAAGCGTCTCAATGGCACTTCAATGATTAGGCCAGTACTTATCGAGTTAAACTGATATATATATAATATAATTAAATAAATCTATATAGCCGAAAAATTTTTGTCCTCCACTATACTGGAAACATTATGCGCTAGGTTTTGTTCGAGTAACGCCATGCTCTTTTTTATAATCTTGGTGCATGATTGCTCGCACCCTCTGAAAAAAAAATATGCCCTCTTATGCTGTGAATATTGATGCCTGCGAAGCTGTAGCTTTGGTGGGTTTTGATATGGTGCTGTGCTGCTACAGTGAATTTAGATATGATCGACATTGGCTCATGTCCGTGTTTCAAGCGGGCAAGTAGCTCCGTGATGAGATGGATTTTGGAGGGCAACGCTGGCGACTGCACATTCCGCGACAGCGGCTGTTCGTTGTTTTCGTGCCCATGAACGCTACTGTGAGTGCCGACGCGCCGCCTTCTCCTATTTTCATTGCGTTTTAATAAAACTGACACCGTTGTTCCCCTTTCGATGGTGTGAACAAAATCGTACAATGTTAGAGCGAAGCTGTGCATGGCTAGAATCCAGAGTTTGTCTTCCGGAGGCGACGATTTACTCACACAGCTTCTCCACCAGGACTTATACTCCTGGCCACCGCCGACGCCTCTTTCACAAGTTTGAACAAAATCGTACAATGTTAGAGCGAAGCTGTGCATGGCTAGAATCCAGAGTTTGTCTTCCGGAGGCGACGATTTACTCACACAGCTTCTCCACCAGGACTTATACTCCTGGCCACCGCCGACGCCTCTTTCACAAGTTTTATACCCCTCGCCACGACCGATGCTTGTTTCACAAGTTGCGCAGCTTGCTGGTAACGGAGCTGGTGCCGTTATGAGAAGTTGCACTTTGAACTCGCTATTGGACGGACGCGTGTCAATCACTCGGCCGAAAAAGAGTTGGAACGGCAGAATGAAGGCGCGTCGGTGCACACACAAGTGCGGATGGCCACAAAAACAGCCGAAAGCCGTTGCCGCAGAACCAAAACACGGTTTACATCCACACTTTTTCCAATGTGCGAGAAATTTTGCATACGTGCGATTTCTGATTGTCCATTAGTGCGCCCCCAGTCTTATATTTAGGCTGCGCCGTCTGCCTCGCGTACACTATTTTACAAGACAGCGGTACGCGGTAAACGACGGATTTTACAAGCACAAAAGCACATGATTGTTTGACACTGCATGCGTTGACGCTACATGTGACTGGCACCATGTGGACGCTTCTTTTTGTTACCAACGAACAGTGCTTGCCCTTTTTCTTCTCAGCTGAGAAAAGGTCTCGATCACAATCTTGGAGGCATGGTGGTCAGTGTCATCAGATAGACAAGTATTTGGTTTTCGTGCCTCAGACTGATTCCTCACTGAATTGTGAAGTTATCCTGAAGGCGTTTGAAGATAACGGAAGAGACTGCAATTCACGAAAGAACTCCTCGCAGCAGGCAGCTTAGTTTCTGGACCTAACTATAACGTTTTAAAAAACCCACACCTGTTGAAGGTACAAATCAGGGTCGGCAAAACCTCTCCTTAATGACGTGTCTGGGCATTCCAAAATAATAAAGACAGCCATTGTCATGTCTATAGCCTCTATACCGCAGTAAAATCATTATCCCACCACTTTGCTGAAAAAACTTTTGTGATCAGGTATGCCGCCTTCAGGCAGCTCGGTTTATTATTTCTGTGTGTAAGTACTTAGTACGACGTACTAAGCCCGAAAAAAAAACTAATTGAACGAAGAAAAAAACGGTGGAAAACTGGCATGCCCTTTCATGCACTGGCAGCTGGCATGCCCTACATTCACAAGAAGGCACAGAAGCGGAAATTTTGGTGTCCCGACGTGGTGTGCAGGTCCTATTCTCAGCTAAGAACAAAACAGCGAGGTTTTGTTTGTTGCTGAACAAAAAAAGAAGCGTTTACTTGGTACCAGCCATAACACACGCGGTGTCAAGAGACGCGTGCTTTTGTACCTTGAAAAATGTCTGTATTTTACCAATGTCTTGTAAAAAAAAGTGTACGTGGGGCAAGCGGGGCGCTGCCTAAATATCAGACCATAAAAAATGCATGCCAATCCACCCTGTGAAGGTAGTTGAAAAGCGAAGCTGTAGACGACACCCACAACAATAACTTATGCGACGTTACTTCAATTCACACACGTGGCTCCGCAAGGAGTGGAACTAGATACAAGTGAAATGCACTTAACCACAGCCTTTATTACTTCAAAGAGGTATTCTTTGCTAGGATAAATGAATGCATGACTCATGAACGGAGGTCGGTTGAGTTGTGCTGGTGAATTGCATGAGTGGTGTGGTAACCCGGCAATAGCGGCGGGGCACAATCCCACGGGATGGACATGTGCCGGGTCAGGATGAAGATCTGGCGCGCATGAGCGAGATTAGAACATTGCAGACTCGGTGGGACTAGGTATGCGCAGCCAGATCGGCTGAGTGGTAGACCTCAACGGAACAGGACTTCCAGTAAAGGTGTGCTTTAGGGGGCACAGTGTCTTCCTGGGGAACCACTGCCGGGTGCAAGAACCCCGGTACCACAGTGGAAACTTGTTATAAAATTACAGGAAGCTCAAACCCGGTGTTAAACGATCTCACTTCTCCTCCGTCTCAGCCACCGCCGAATACGGCGCAAGACCTGTGGCAGAGACAGAAAACAAGTGAGATTCCATGAGTTGGTAAAACTCCTAGCGCATCCGCATGGCGCGCACACGGCCACTACACGTGCTGTGGGTGGAGCGCACGGCGGCGCGAAAAATCGCGTTACGCCAACACATGTCATTCAGCATGAAAGCAGGGGGTAGACCCAAAGATGTGCTTGGTGAGTGCAGCGTCTGTTTCTACCGTCTCCGAGTGGGCTCGCAGCTCAATCGGTATGACAACGGGCTCTCGCTCCATTTCTATGTTCGTTCCAGGATCGATTCGTGGTTGCCAGTACTTTTGTATGTTGGCATGAGTTTTCGATATACACCAACGGCTGCGACAGAACCCCTGGGAGGGGGGGGGGGTAACGGTAAAAAGCTTCGCTTCAAAAATCGCACGTATGCCAATTTGTCCGCAAATTGCAAAAAGCACGGATGCAAACCTCGCTTCGGGGATACAGAGTTGCTCTACGAGCGTAGAAATGGGATGGTTAGGGAGATTAACATTGAAAAAGATGACTGCGTAAGCCAGACCTCGATTACGCTCCACAAAAAAAAAGCCAAGATAGTCGGCTATATGCTCACATGATGTGTCAACCCTTCTGTACATGCCTTGTCCTGCGATTAGTCTTCTTAGCTCATTATCGTATGGAGAGCAGCGTCAGCCTCTTGTTGTCCCTCTGTGCATGTGCCAACTTGCGTGTATATATTATTTGCGTTTCCTAATAAATACTTGTCAGTCGGCACTTGTGCTTGCCTCATTACGTCGTTTCGTGCTTTTGAGCACTGTGGTGCTCGCCACAAGTTTATTGAAAGGCAGACACATCGTTCTGTAGTAGTTTACAGTCCCAGCCTACCTGGATTTCCTTAAATATTGTGATGTCATCTGGTGATGAGTTTTTCGTAGCAGTGGTAACGCAATTTACGGACACAAAATAAAACGTAACCCCCGCGTACATGCACGAGAACTGGCCGTTAGCCCTGACTTAACAATGTCTACCAGCAAAGAAGATTAATAAATATTATTTGTGAATACTTCAAATCTGCTAGGGCTGTAGCAGGTGGGCTGCAAGAATTATGAGGTTGGCAACGGTATCATAAATAACGCAGGTGAATATGTTCCGTGTCTTCTCTGGGGCGAAGAAAGTTATGATAAATCATAGGAGGCAAAAATAAATACAATAAGGGCGGATTTGTTATACATGGCTAATTAAGGTGGTTCTTGAACAAACCTAAAGGTGGCTATAGAAATTGCATATTATCAAGTTTATTCGGTCTGTAAGGTTCTAGGAAAGAAGCAATACTGCGTGCGATGAGACATTTTGCCTTTGCCTGGTCGCGTACCCTGCTGGAAATGATATTCCGGCTGCAATGTCTAGGTTTTAATGCCCCTTGATTATTAGCTAGAAAATCATCAGTCGAGCTAAGATATTTGTGTTGTAAAGATGGTAACTCGGATCGTCTTAACAGTTCCGTAACCGGAGTGCGCCCAAAACTTGCGCGCGGCCCCCTCTTGTGCTTTTATCGAGTGTGCATGTTTTTGTCGTGGTGTAATGATCCCAAATACACGGAATATTCTAATGTTCAGCGAAGTGCTAATTTGTATTTAAGTAAGTGAATGTTACGAGGGGAAAGTTTTAGGGCTTGGTGACTGAAAAAGCTTTTTGATTGCGGTTGCAATCACAGAATCAATTTGGTTATTCTAATTAGCATTATTGGTTATGCACAAACCAAGGTACTTATATTGTGTTACTTTCGTGAGGATGATTGTGTTTGCAGAATATTTTTTTCTGGGTAATTGACAACTTTTTTATCGAAATTTGCAGCTATATATCATTGTTCACACCACGTGAAAACTTTTTGAAGAGCCTTGCTTGAAAGGGACTGGTCTGAGCGATTGCCTATTTTAGAGTAAATTACACAGTAGTCTTTCAAACGTTTCGTCTTCGCAGGAATTTTTCCGTTATATCATTATTATGCAACATATATTCTACTAAAATACGTAATTGAGAAACCCGCTCTGCAGAAAACACTTGGCAGCAACGCTTGCAGATTAGTTCAACAAAAATACGAGTTATTTTAACAGCAGAGCTTTCAGCTTTTGGTTGCGCCGTCTCTAAACCGAAAAAATACCAAGAAAATACCGTGCGCAAGTGAGCGTGCGTCTCGTGAGAAGCGCCCGGCGCCGTCCAGGCTTCTGCGTGGGCTTGTGCCACGTCAGGAGCTCGGAAAAAGAAAACAAAAATGCTGAGAGCAGGGACCAGTCAACCTTTGAGCAAACAGCGTCGCCGAGAGAACTACTGTCGTCTACTCCTGAATCATTCTCTCCACTTTGCTAGGACAAACCACCAGCGCTCAAACTCGAAGCGCCGCGGTGCTGGTGGCAGAATTCTCTCTGATTCTCTGCTGCGCCATGACCGGGCTAGACCGGCGGTGTGCGCTGTGGTGAGCACACCGCCGCTCTAGCCCGGTCGTGGGTTCACACATGGGGATGGGACGACCTAAGAAAATCCGGATGCCCAAAGAAGGGGCAGCTTATCATGAAGCACGCAGCGCTGCCAGGCGAGAATATCGCTCGACGAAGACTTGGCGCCGGTGGACGATGAAGTATACGAATACTGAAAATGAACTGTACAAATAAAGCACATGGAATTTACTGTGCGTCTGATTTGGTGTTCTGCTGACCAGTGCCATATAAATTATACACAGAGTAATTTTGTCTGCATGACTTATATGGTGCTCGGAGAATTTACCTTAGTGAGACGAAGATAGCTCTGCTGTGACATCAGGCTTGCATCGTTGTAGAAGCGGGCTTTGATTTCTTTCAACAAATATCCGTCACCAAAAAATACCGTTCCCAGAGTTGTTAATTCAGATTTCATTTCGTTGGTATTTATTCGAAACGTGAGCACTGTAGATCCCACATGAAAGGATGCGAAGAGAGAAAGTCAACTTAGTCCAGTGTTGTGACTACAGATCGCTTGAAAAAAATGTGGGAGATGCTTAGAACTTTTTTGAATAAGAAGGCGAAAGCGTAGTTTGATCTTCCGTTGATCTGCTGTTGAACTTTCATGTTGATCTCGTAAAACTGCTGCCGCAGCTTCCTCCATAGCCACTTGCTCCCGATGGAGGTTACTACGAGCGGCATGGCGAGCTGCTCTAGCCCCTTCCGCTGTGGCGTACATTCACGGTCTTCTCTCGCTGCATCGTCAACCAAAGCAATGTAGAATGAATAACCCCGCCGGGCTCAAAAAATCTCCTTGAAGTGGTCTTCATTACTGTCCTTGAACGCCTATTTTTTTATTTGATCCCAATTTTCAGAAATAAATTTGGCACTTTTTATTGCCTTCTTTCCAGTCCGAGGGGAAAACACTTAGCCCCAGCTGTGTTGAAACCGATAAAGGAATGAATGAGTAAAGCGAGAACGGGGATCAGAGAAGACAAAGGAAGCGAAGACACTGAGGAAGGAAGGTCAGACAGGAAGGTAAAAGGAATGAACGGGGAGAGCTAGACCTCATTAAACGCGTAACTGTATTTTCTGACACCACCAAAAATCTAGACAAATAGATAAAATGGAGAACCGGGTAACACCCTGAATTTCCACAAAAATGAAGATTTTCCGAAAGTAACAACTGTAATCGTAAAAATAGCGTAAATGAAGTTTAATCGGTGGAACAGCATTTTGAAAAACCCAAAAAACAACTCAGGATTTCAAAAAAACGATCCCACAAAATTAAGAATATGCATCTGATACATCTCCCGCGAACACTGAAACATAAACATGAAAGTACGCAAAAGAACCCTGAAAATACATATGAAAATAGTGTAAATGGACCAACTCTGTAGTACGCCATTGCAGTTTGGCTTTAATGGTGTATATTTACATCATTGGCGAAAAGAATCAAAAGTAAACGTGCCAAGAATAAAATAATGCAACGTTTTTCGCTACTCGTAGCCATATTTGCCTTTAAAGAGCTCACACTCTGGACAAGCCGCACAAGAATTCTACGCATCAGCAGACAATTCTCTGAATATCTGCAGATTTTCTCCTTAATTTGCTCGGTCTCGGTTTTTAATGCAAATTGTTGCTGCAGGTAGAATACTGATATAGAAAACGCTCCCACGATGCTCCTGTAGTGAGCTACCGTTAACCAAATCAAGCGCTCAAACTTAGCATAAGGTTCCACACACAGCCTCAAGGCAAGGCAAGGACGTTCGAAGACGCTCGCTGAGTAGAAGTGTGTGTATCGGCTACGGGGAGGATTGAAATGCCTAATAGTACACAGAGTGCCCTAATTTGAGTGTCTTCCGCAGAGGCCGGACTTTCATGCACAAAAAAAGCCCGTTTTAGGTGCGAAGAATGGGCAGGCAAAACAATGTTTAAGCCGTTAAACGTCGTAAATATAGGTCACACAAATTGTTACATAAATGTAAATAATTTCAAACGAAGACATGTGTGACCTGTAACTACGACCGGAAAACCAAAGATGTTATAGTTCATGAGGGCACAAAGCTACCAAAAGTTGAACATAGCCCTTCAATGTCAATAAATCGCTTGACTAGTGGCGATCCCTTGGCTTAATTCCATAAGCGCACAGCTCACATTGCTGTTCACTGGCCACTGTCGCTTTCTTGAGCGTCGCCTATAGTAAAACAGGCATGAAAAAGAATGCTGAAAATGCTGATTAAAAAGGCCTACTTTATGTCTGCCTGATGAACTTTAATTTCCACACAACAAAGAGACAAAAAAATAAACACAACACAGACGCCGCTTTATCAAGAAATTAACATACTATTACATGTGACTGTTAGGCACAAAAACTCTGGCAATTTTTCCATACAGTGATATTATCGGAATTCAGGAAAGACATTGCAACACTGCCAAATACACTTTCCACACATTTAGCAGCCGAACAGAGTTCTGATGGAAAAGCGTGTCTTCGATACCATAGGCAGTGTTAATTTTAAGGCGTAAGCAATTGGACCTGCGCATTCATGTTTCGCCTTTGACTTTCGAATGCAAGAATGATCTGCTAACAAAGACGTGTTCGATGCTCAACCGTTGCGTCGAATATAGAGTTGGATTTGAGCATGCTTCTTTAAACGAGGATACGACTGCACATGTTTGAATAAATCTCTTTGGAGAGCACGCGGAACGTATTCTGAGAGTCACTGTGAATTTGTGGAAACAATAGCAAACTACCACCATCTCCACATTTTTTTATTCTGAATTGACCTCTTGTCACTAAGAATGAGTGTCTCATTCTATTGGTGCTATAGCGGTTGTTTTCCTGGAGTACGTTGAACTCGTGGACTAGGTTGAACGCCGTTCCGAACAGTCCATGCGACACTTATGTAAATACAGGCGCCAATTTAGAAATCGGGAATTTATAGACACTATAAAATGACCATAAAAGCTGTTCTTACCTCTAATTCATGCTCATATGTCAAACGAGGATGATAGAACTGCAAGGAAAAAAATTGGCATTTGCCTTTATTCTTGTCTCTAGGCATCAGCAATAGCAAGACAATAACACACATTGTAAAGGAAAGTTTGACATCCACCTAAATGCAGCCATACGGCTACAAAGGAAAGTTATACAGCTTTCACGGAAACTTCGCAGTTGAAGAAAAATTCGTCCTGGTCCAGGATTCGAACCCGGGACCACTGCTTAACCGGCGCAGTCGCTCTACCAACTGAGCTAACCAGGAGGCTAGTCGTTAGTAGCGCGAAAGCGAATTGATCAACAACTCGAAGTGAAGGGCAAGTGTTAATCGACCAGATTTAGGGGAAATCGACCAGATTTAGGGGACCAGATTTTTCCCCTAAATCTGGTCGATTAATAACACACATTACTTCCACTTATGACCCAGTATGACTGCAGCGCAGTATTGTAAAGAAGCAGTCGGTATGTAATTAGTTTTACAATCCACTACGTAAGATGGTCTAAAGATAGTAGGGAGGGCTGATATACCCAGTGTGCTCGCCGTTAACGAAACCACGTGCAGTTTTTCTTCGATCTGAGAATGTCCAGATTTTTAGACTGTGTGCAAAGTGTCAAGTATTTGCAGTGGACACCATCATTCTTTTTCAGAATCATTTGATGTAAGCAGCAATCCAAAGTACGTCCTCGGGATACGTTCACTTCCTGACAGACAGGCCTTAAGAAATCACATCGTAAGTTCGGTCCTTTGGATGAGGAAAAATTATGCCTTGTTGAACGTAGTTATACCCAGCGACTTCGACACTGTGAAGGCGGAGTCCCTAATATCGGTGAGTCCTGAACTACAAGTGCCCATGTTACAATGGTTTCCAATGTAATTACGATACTGTGGCCCGTAAGTAATAACCAGCCTTTACCTGGGAACTCCTTGCTGCAATTCACTTGTCAGCAGCCCTGCTGCCTGCCCTTTATTGTAAACAAAGGTGACGGGTAATTGTCAGTAGTACGAATTCGCGCGGTTTAGTGCGGAGCACAATTTGGCCGTGGCTACAGCAGTTTGGCGGCATCGATGGCGACGGCCATGGCCACGGCTACGGTCGCGGCGACGGCGTAGTAAGCCCTCATTCACACAGCCGTTTTTCACCGCGTCACGCTTCCGTCTTACGTCATGGGCGACGGTTTCTAGGGCGATTTCTCGCGTAAAACGCTGCGACGGTGACGGGAAGCCGAGCTCTACGTATCCGTTCCGTCAACTCGACGGGACCACGTTCCTTGGTAAACCAGCGAGTCTGAAAACAAACTTTTACGGCTAAATTTAGCACAAAATGAGCACGCGTGAAAATCTAAGCCATTTTATTTACTTTTCAGATTAAGGACGCTCAATTCTAGGCTAAACTGATCACTAGGCAGACGACCCTGTACACTGTCGGAGAGCTCCAGTATGAACGCTACTGCGTTTACATCTTCGTCGCGGTTTCTTGACGTGGCAGTGCCGTGACGGAGAATGTGACGGCTGTGTGAATGAGAGCTAACCGAGCGAGGTACGACAGAAAAAAAAACTACTGAAGAAAGTGGGGCGAAAGGGTTCGGCGGACGGAAGTATGCTGGGACCCCACGAGACGCTGGTCTGTGCTACGCTTGGCGTATACGGTTGAGGGGGAGGCGTGCACATGACGAGGATGTGCATTGACTTCCTAAGACGCAGTTCGCGGTCCCTTCCTGAAACGCACTTTGCGCCGCCTACGCACAGGATCACTTTCGCTGCCGTCGAGAGGACCCACGAGTGAGTGCTGCCTAAGCGATGACGTGCGTTCGCATCCTGGGACTACAGTTTAGTTGCCCACAAATTTCGGATTAGGGAGTATTGTAATCGCCAGCCGCATTTCTTGGTTGAGTTCCAGTTCGGAATTAGCAAGTTTGAAAAATAATTTAACTTTGCGTTCAGTGAAAGCAAAAATAGTAATACTGCTGTTGGTTTGGGGGAGGTTCAACACCTTGTTTATAAGTAGTTAAAACTGCACAATATAACTACGGAGGATTCGACTTTCTTAAAAGGCTTATTTTCTTTATTCCGCAACAAATGTGTCAGTAGTTAGAAATGCTTTGAGTATAGTGTTAGATGCAAAGACTTCAGCAGGAGTTCGTTCACGTTTGCTATTTGCGGGTGACGAACATCTTGTCACATCAAATCAAAGGGAGTTAAAAAAATTACTTAAAGCGATGCGCAGCTGTTCGTCTTAAGATGAGGTTTCCTTACCTGAAATGCATTCTTAGAACCCCATATTACGAAAGACGAATAGAATGGCAACTAAAAGGGATTTTAACAAGCAACAATGATGTGAGCTGTTTACAGCATGACGATGATTTGGAACTGCTCTCCGTATTGTTGCATGCTTAAATGTATTCAAGTATGCACGCCTATACGTCGTAAGTGAGAGGAGAAAAAGTCTAAGCACTTGTAATGAGTTCGGAATGCAAAAGCAGTAATGTCCAATAGAAACATGGTCCTCTCTACAATCAGCTGTGGGAATTGCTTGCCCAGACAGGCCTATACAGTGTTATGTAGGGCATAAAGCAGCTTGCATGCCATCACTCCTTTTTTATCCCTCTATTACTTTGATGCCCTGTGGCAAAGTGGCGCGAAAAAAACTTCCATGGAGTGTTCGTTCGAGTGGGTATGTTGACATCACAGACAATAGGAACTGGAGAATTCACTGCGAACTTTGAGAGCACCTTTCATCGTCAGTCGCCAGTCCCACTCTGTCGGCTTGTGAGAATTTGGTTGGTAATGAGAGTGAGCGAATAGACCAATTATTCTAATTGTTTTTAAAAATAAGAATAACCTGTTAAAAATAAGAATACCCTGGGGAACAACACCCGCTCCAGCAACGTAATGGCGGGTTTGCTGCCAAGCAACAATATATGAACAGGGGTTATAACACCACCCATACCTTTTGCAGAAAAAGCCAACTTGTACAATGCAAAATAAATGCCTCCCCATATTGACTCACTTTCGGCCACTTCATAGCAGTTCGGCAAGTTCGCACCCGCACGGCCACTCATGTCCACCTGCCCGTCCACACGCGTACGCAACATGAGCGTACACCACACTAAAATACCTTAAAGCATGCCACTAGAACACGAGAGGGTCACCGATCCTGCTGTGTCCACCCAAATGCACGGCAACACCACTTTCGAATCGCGAACGGCACAGACTGCTTGATCACATGGCAGCAGGAGCACAGCACTGTGGAGACGCGCCCAGAAGAAGCACGCAGCGGATGACTGTACAGACACAGCCACCCCACGAACATCACAAAAGTTGTAGAAGAAATTGAGTTGAGTCATCAGCACAGGCTTTGCCTCCAGGCTTCGCTCAAAGGTCTTAGGGAAAGGCAGGTGAAATGTCCAAAGCATACAGCTACGGCCTACTTGAAGGTCAGATTCAGTGCAGCGAAGTTTCCGGCATGCTACTACCGACAAATTCCACCAATCCGAATAAAATTTCCACCGCTTCAGGTTTGTCAAGTGCTTGACGAAAATAAGGAGGTTCCAGTGGGAAGCGAATGATGCGTCTTAATCGGGACACAAGGATAACTGTGTTTCCACAATCCAGGAGATAATGGCTGACGGAAGGAGCACTGTGTCCGTAGAAGCACGTTATTGTGCAGCAGAAAAACCCCGTGGAAATAATTGGGAAAACGTACATGTCCGGTAAAAAGTTGGGCGAGTCTTCGGGGCGGAGAAAGTATGGAGGTATGGCCAGAACACTTGGTACCCATCCAAACAACTCGGCGTCTGTATTGTCGGAGCTCCACCTACACTGCCACTGCAACCGACCTGCCTTCTAGAGCCATGCTGTTCAATTCGCTCCGAAGCCCCACCGCTTCTTTACCCCTGGTTGCCGCACTTGTAGCGACGAGATCGGTAAGCTAGAGATCGTTGCCCCACAACCCGGAGTGGCTGCGGACGTGCAAGAGGGAGACTGGAACGGAAGAAGCAGTGATTGATACCTGACTCGAATTTAACACTTTCTGAGGGGCTGAAGGGATCTCATAAAGCCACAAAATAGGGACAGACAGCCAGAATAAATGAAAACGGTATAGGACGGCTTGTTGGCGTTGAGGTAGAGGAAGAAATGGTGTAAGGGAATAGCTTCCGCACCATAAGAGCTGGTCGGTGGCAAAATTCGAAATCTTTGCGTCACTAAAACTTCATTCGGCGAGCGGAACAGTACGAATGCTGCACCGGCAGCTGTCGTGGTAAAAGAACTGTAGCAGTCAGGAATGTCGGCTGCTGAAGGAGGCGAGAATGCAGACGTGGAGCTGGCTTGCAGTTTCAAGACAAGACTGTTTACTTTCAAAACATGCGTACGCTGAGAGCGTCCCCCCACGAGGGAAAGAAGGGGAACCCCACGTCCTTCAAAAGAGAGAGGAAAAAGGCCCCAGAAGCGAGCAGACGGCAACGGCGCCAGGACTAATGCTAGGCGTTGGCTGGATAACAAGTTATGACTCCCCCGACGGCGACCGTTGAACAGAGCGGGAGAATGACCCCAGCAGTAAGCCATTGGCGACGTCGCCAATACGCGTCTTCCACAAAGGCGCACTGTCGTCAAGCCGGCGGCAGACCGGAGAGAAAGGGAAAGTCCCGTCTCGCGGGAGCCGCTTGCGCTGGAGTGCCGAGCGGCTATAGCTACAGAGCCCCCCCCCCCCCTAGATTGCGGAGCTTTTAATGAAAGGCAGCAGTTACCGGCTGAATGTCGAAAGGTCAGAGTCCACTGGTTATCACTTAAAACGTAAGTGAGAGGCTGCATGAACAGAAACATCAATATGAGCATGCTTGGCGCGGTCGACGGCGACGACTTCTAGTTTGCCCCGCACATCTATTGTGATGATCTTGTTATTGCATTCCAAAACATTGAAAGCGCCTTCGTACGGCGGAGTGAGGGGCAGCTTCGTTGCGTCGTGTCGCACGAACATATGTGTAGCGGAGTCCATGTCGAGAAAAGTGAAAACCTTTCTCTTGCGGGCGATGCGAGATGCGGTTGGCCTGAGTTGCGCAAGCCATGCGTGCAGCTTCTTGATGTGGTCGGAGGCTGCTGGGGCAGAAAGTGTCTGGCCGGAGAAAATTCTCCCGCGAGGCGCGCTGTTGAGCCGTACACCATTTCCGCTGCGCTGAAGCCGAGGTCTTCCTTCACCGTTGAGCGTAGGGCAACAAGAACGAGCGGGAGCATTTCCACCCAGTGCTGGCGATCGAGTTTCGCTGTAAGTGCAGCTTTGGGTTGCATGTGCAAGCGCTCCACCATTCCGTTGCTGGCGGGGTGGTAGGCGATTGTATGCTGCAGCTTCGTTCCGAGGAGGGTAGAAAGCGCGGAAAAGAGGTTGTTCTGGACCTGCTGTCCCCGGTGAGTTGTTATGTGGGCTGGGCAGCCAAAGCGGGACACCCATGTCTGAATAAAGGCCTGCGCGACGGTCTCAGCTGATATGTCCGCAATTGGTATAGCTTCGGGCCATCGGCTGTATCTATCGATGCATGTGAGTACGTACCTGAAACGTTGGCAGGGCGGTAGCTGTCCCACCAGGTCGAGGTGAACGTGGTCAAACCGCGACTCAGCGAAATTCCTGTAGTGGAGCCCGGGTGTGGCGAGTCACCTTCACTTGCTGACACATTTCACATGTCCGAGCCCACCGTCGCACGTCGCAATGACGCCAGGCCGAACGAAGCGTTCTGCCATCGAGCGGCCGTGGTTCTGCTATCAGCCGCTGGGTGGCGCGGACACCTGGGTGGCTGATGGAGTGGAGTGTTGAATGCCACTCGGCGAAAATTAAGTGGGACAAAAGGTCATGGGGTTGCCTGGGAGGTATCGTAGATTATCGTACCCTGGACGTAGGGAAGTGCCACCTCCGAAAGCACGAGTGAAGATCCTCCACCTTTCAGTCTCGTCAACTCAGTGTCCTCCCACTGAGCCGCGGCCATCACCTCGAAGTCCAGGACTTTTGTGCCGGAAGCGTTGACGCGAAACAAGGCGTCGGCTGCTTCGTTTTCGACCCCGGGGACGTGGCGGATGTCTGCAGAAAACTCAGAGATGAATGGGAACTGAAGAATTTCCCGTTCTGAGTAGGAGGAACTGTTGTTGTTGAATACGTAGGTGAGGGGCTTGTGGTCTGTCAAGATGTAGAACTCCGACCTCCGAGGAAGTAGCGGAAGTGCTTAATAGAACAATAGATTGCGAGCATCTCCCTTCCAAAAGTGCTGTACCTTACTTCTGCAGGCTTCAGGCGTTTTCAAAAGAAGCCCAGTGGCTTCCACTGTGCACCCTCCTGTTGCTGCAGCGCTGCTCCGACCGATGTGGAGGAGGCGTCCACCATGAGGAGTGTAGGTGCGTCAGGCAGTGGATGGATCAGAAGGGTAGCCGCGGCCAGTTCGTCCTTAGCTTTTCTGGAAAGCGTTCTGGTGTTCGTCAGACCAACAAAATTCTGGGGCCTTTTGGTCGTCTCGGTGCAGCAGGTCGGTCAATAGCTGGAGTACTCGAGCACAAGACGGAATGAAGTGCCGGTGGAAGTTTAAGAGCCCGTGGAACTCTCTCAGCTTGCGCAAAGATGTTGGAGCAGGAAACGTCTTGACGGATTCCACCCTCGATTCCAATGGCATAATGCCTTCAGCAGTGATGTGGTGCCCGAGAAGGTTGAGAGCCTCGACAGCAAACACGCACATTTGAGGTTTCAACATCAGACCGTGCTCATCCAGACGCTGAAAAGCTTGCTCCGTAGGCGTTTTGCTGGCCACCAAATGTCATCCAAGTAGACAAAGACGAAAAGAAGACCACGGGTAACCTCATCCATGAACCTTTGAAAGGTCTGTGCGGCATTTTTCAAGCCGTAGGGCATACGGACAAACTCAAACAGGCCGAATGGAGTTGCTATAGCTGTTTTGGTATGTCCTCCGGTTCGACGGGGATTTGGTGGTAAGCCGCTACGGAGTCAATCTTGCTGTATATTTTTGTACCTGCCAGCCGCGCACTAAAATCGTGAATGTGTGGCATAGGATACTGGTCCGGCGTTGTTGACGCGTTCAAGGATCTGTAGTCACCGCACGGGCGCCGGTCGTCCCCGTCGTCTTTAGGCACCATGTGCAGCGGCGATAAATGGTTGCTAGACGAAGGGCGAATAATTCCCAGCTGCAGCATATGCTCGAACTCACTGCATGCAGCTTGAAGCCTGTTGCTGGCCAGCCGTCATGGCCGGGCGGTGACTGGCGGGCCGGTGGTGACGATGTGGTGAGTCACATTATGTTTCACCGGCTGTTCCGTGTTGCCGGGCTTGGTGAGAGAAGGGAATTCGGCCAGCCCTATCGGAAAACCTAGCGGCGCTGGAGCTCTGCTTCCAGGGAATGCCTGATTATAGGACTACCTAACGCTGAAATACCGTAAAATCCCCAGACATAGCCCACCTAAGATCCAGAGCAAATCAAGTGAAAATATGACATGGGCTAACTTTCGGTGTGCAGTAAAAAAAAGTTGAGAAATGTATCGCAGCCAAAGAACGAACGCGCGTTTATTAACACTGTATTCATTCGTTGTCAGAACCGCCGAACGAACAGTCGCTCTCACTGTCAAACAAAAGGTCGACCACCTCCTCTCGCACGGAGTTCCACGTGGTTGGCAGGGCAGCAGAAGGAGGGATCGCCTAAGTGAGCCGCTCATGAACCTCTCTGCCTTCTGATCCATCGAGGGCTGTTGATATACCGCACCGTTTCAAGGAGCGAGCGGCAACTTCCTCGCTCACGGCCGCCCAAGCTAACCTCGTTTTCGCGGGCGTCATCCCCGGCTGGGATGATGCTATTGGCAGGGGTGGGTTATCTTTCGGTGTTTTTCGCAAAATGGAAAATCGTACCAAAAGCAGGGGTGGGTTATCTTTCGGGGGTGGGGCATCTCTTGGGATTTTACGGTACGCCGGACGCGGAAACGCTGGAGTGCGCCGGACCCTGGGCGCTGGAACACGCCCGACGCGGAAACACGTGTATCCGGCGCGCGCTGGCACGTGACCGCAGGAACACGCCGGAGATCACGCCGTCTCCAGCGTATAGCGTGGCCGGTGCTGGCGCTAGGCCTTTTTTCTTTAATAGCCGTGTAATTACAAACCCGCATGGCTGTTAACGAGACATACGGAAATTCCTTCCTTCGGGGAAACGTAAGTAGCGCTCAAAATTTAGCTAGACTCATTTGGGAACTTTTCAGCTGATTTCGCCCAGCTGAATGCATTGTTTCATCATTGCGTTCCGTCAGTAGCGCTCAATCTGTTCATAAAAGCAAATTTATTCTCCCGGATAAAAAAAAAATATTAAACGAGCATCGACAGTAACCATTCGAAAATTCGTTCCTTATAATTTAGGGCCATTCAAACACAAGTAAACACATATTTCTTGAACCTCTTTTAAATTAACACCAAAACGTGATAATTAAAATAGAAAGCCAATATTTAGCTGGATTTCTTGCCTCTGTGAACCTTGATCCGTTGACACTGCATTCATACAGCAAGGCTTGGAGGGGTATCCTGTGAAGTATTCCAAATCACGCTGCCTCCGAGCGTCGTCGTATCCACTCGCATCAAAGTGCCAATAATCCCAAGCACCACGGTGTGTCGCTAGAGGAGTCGTCACTTCGAGGTAATTGGAATCCGGACCACTGTTCTTGCTTCTACCACAGCTTTCGTAGCTTCACATGTTGCTGCTGGCACTTCCCGGAGACATAAGATGCACGTTTTTACAAAAAAGTTACGCGTGACTTCAACTGCACAGCACCGGTGTGAAATGTGGACGGGCCACTCAGCCACGCAGCCACACACGAATTTTAACCGAAAGACGACAAGCAGGGAGGAACGAAGTGCTCCCCGGCCGATCACGAGAGCTTGTTCCGCACCGCTACCCCTCCGCACCCCTCTCGATTCTCCGTATTGTGGGCTCCCCCGCCCTCCGGAGTGCTGTCGCGCGACAGGTTTTCGTCAGTGACGGTGCATCCCCGGACTTTCTTCCGAGCGGCCCTGCTGGAGCGAAGGCGGGCGTTTTCTTTCTTTCTACATTTATTCTTTTTTAACACATCTCGGTATTCTAATGGGTTCACTGGTGCCATTTCTTTTTCTTTTAACACCGTAGCGGCAACTGGTTAGCTGGTTTTAAAATCTTATTTTCTCTATTTAAGCTTGATTGAACACACGGTTCGCGTTAAAATAAACAGTTTGCTTGCTAAAAATAATACAACAGCACGCAGATTGAGACAATGGGGCTCTCAAAGACCCAAAAATACATGTCAGAATGTGAACTGCAATAATTACACCACGTCCTCAAAAAGCAAGTCTTGCTTGCCCTTTAAGCGTCCGTTTTGCCAACGGGCTACCCTTATTGCCTGATTCTTTCATCAAAGGTTGTCTAAGGTACAATACATGCAATTGCAATTCACTCAAACAACCCCAGGAATTTGTGAAGGGCTTTATGTATCCATTAGTTTGGTTGGCGGGCTGCGCTTAGATGTTCCAACATTACGGTGATCATCGATAAGTTGCGTTGTTAACTGCAAATTTGTATCGAAGGTTTTTTCAAACACGACCGGAATGCTAATGGCAGCAATACAACAAACTTATATTATGACAGACGCTTGCAATGCAATTGAACGACATGATCGTCGCTCGTACGGAGCATTGTTTCCGCGAAGCGCAGGCTAAAAAAGTGGGATTTTGTGGCACCGCACGGGCCGCAAACACCAAGTTTCGGAGCACCTGCGTCGATCGCGGCGCTGGATTACAGTCAGTCGACCACGTAACCGGTCCGAGGCATTGCTGTGTCCAGCCAAGCAGCGGCGCCGTGAGTACGTACTGACCCGTTCGCCATGTCTGAATCCTAGTCTCCAAGGGCAACGTCCCCGTGTTATTCGATGCTTTCCAGATACCTCCCCGCGTTGATGTCTTCCAGCGCGGCGTTTTCCAGTGCTTTCCGTTCTTTCCGGCGTATTCCATCGCTCTCCTAACGCTGGAAAATGCGGTCCCCGCGTTACTGTCGTCCGGCTCGGCGTTTTCCAGTGTATTCCTTTCTTTCCGGCGTATTCCATCGCTCTCCTAATGCTCGAAAACGCGGGGTTTTCCGACAGGGAGGACGTGGTTGTACGCAGACACTGGCTGGAAGGCCAGATGAGCAGATGTTCGAGTCCAAACCACGCACTTTGAGGGATGCGTTATCCTTGAGATACCCAGGTTGAAGTGGCTCAGAAAGTCTGCTCCGAGTATGGCGAAATTAACGTCCGCCACCACGAAGCCCCAGCGAAACAGGCACCTGAGTCCGACGTCTATTTTCAGCGAGCAGAAGCCGTACGTAGCAATGGCAGTGTTGTTCACCGCCTGCAGCGACGATATGTTCCTGCTACGTCGGCGATCCTCGGGGGTTGTCGAGGCGTTAGAGATTTAGGCTCCTGTGTCGACTAGCAGGCGCGAGTTGCTTACGCGGTCTACTACGAATAACAGGCGGCTGGGTGGAGGGCCGATGTCGTAAGCCGGCGTTAACGACTGGCCGGCGCGTTTCCCGGAAACGAGCATGGTTGAGCGCAGCGGCTAGCACCCGTGCCGAAACGACGGTGGTGCCAGCATACTCCGTCCTGTCTATCTCGTGACTGGCTTCTCTGGGAAAAGCTTGGGTGTCTTGAAGGGGGTCAGTTGCGTCGTTGCTCGTCCTGTTGGGGAGCGCCAGACAGCAAAAGTTTCTGCATGGTCTCGGTAAGTTGTTCCACTTTTTCCTCAAGGCGCGGCAGTCGATCTAGTTGTACGTGTGTTCTGGCAGCAGCTATGGGCGCGAAGGTTGAGTAGAGTATTTTGTGATTCGATTGGCAAGTTGCGCCATTCGATCAAGGGACGTCTCATCTGAACCCGCGAGAACCACGCGCACCGACTGGAGCAGCCGTTGCACAAAAGGTTCACGAAGAAGTGGGAGCTAGCCGTCCTGACGCGCGTGCACACCGAGTAGTTGCCGCCTCCGGTGCAGCAGTTGGGAAGGTCGTTGGTCGCCCAGCTCTTCCCGATATAAGAGCTGCTGAAGCCTTTCTTCAGGCACGTCGAGCCGGTCCAGCACCGTCTTTTTGAAGGTGTCGTATTCCCCTTGTGTGGGGGGTGAAACCAAAGTGTCGTCGATAGCGTCGGGGATTTCTGGGGGCAGGGCTGCGACGACGTGAAGGTACTTCGTCGACTGCGAGGTGATGTGTCGGACCTGAAAACGGGCCTCTACTTGGCTGAAACCGACTTTTAGATTTTTAGGCGAGAAATTTGGTAGCTTCGGTTCTCTGGCGAAGACTGCAGGCGTGTTGTCGTCGGAGCTTATCACGGCGTGTGCACTGAAGCGTTTTTCAGGTGACAAATTTTGTAGTAGCCCGGAATGTCGGCTGCTGAAGGAGGCGAGAAAGCAGACGTGGAGCTGGTTTGCAGTTTCAAGACAACACTGTTTATTTTCAAAAGATGCGTACGCCGAGAGCTTCCCACGATGAGGGAAAGAAATGGAACCCCCGCGTCCTTCAAAAGAGAAAGGAAAAAGGCCCCCCAAGCGAGCAGACGGCAACGGCGCCAGGACTAATGCCAGGAGTCGGCCGGACAACAAGTTATGCCTCCCCCAACGGCGACCGTTGAAAAGAGCGGGAGAATGACCCCAGTAGTAAGCCATCGGCGACGTCACCAATACGCGTCTTCCACAAAGGCGCACTGTCGTCAAGCCAGCTGCAGAAAAAGCCCCGTCTCGCGGGAGCCGCTTGCGCTGGGGTGCCGAGCGGCTTCCGCTACAGAGCCATTCGTGTACTCATGTAAACCAGGGTTCAACATTATCCTCGAAGCTATAGCATAGTCTATCTTGCGGTGTGGAATCGCCAAACGCAGAGCGGAATGGCAGCAGGTTCATATAAGAGGATGTTGAACCTCGCACTGGGAAAGTGCGTGTTCCATGCAGCTCAATGGACCGTCGCAGGTGAAAGAAGTCGAAAAGACCCTTCTTGATGTCCAAGACAATTGACGCGGGAAGGGAGTTTTCCTATACTTCCAACGCCGCGGTTCTGGCTCCGGTTACTACAAACGGTGACGAACGCATCAAGGAGTGAATTTTCGCAATCTACAAATGGTGCTGGTGGTCGCCTCACTATGACTCTGCGGCATAAGTTAGTCGTTAGAATTGGTCTGTGGTAAAGAAGGCGAAAATGACTGCGGCCAAGAAATGAATGAAGCCGCGCAAAATCGATGAGGGCGGCGGACATCTTTTCAATGCGGTTCCGCAAATGATTCGTTTGGGCGACAAAGGTCAAGTGACTATCGAACAAGTGCTTCACCTCAGTGAATTGCCGCAGACGCGTGCCGCACAGATTAATGACCTGTCTTTCCTCTCGATACAGCAGGCATGCAAATTTGGTGGGGTTCAATATTAACTTCGCAGTAACTTCCATTTTAATGTTCTATCTAGAGTATTGTTGGAGAGGTTCTCAAGCGACCGCCGTGTACCTCCCTTGATTACGACTACTGTATCATCAGCGTAGGCCTGAATATGCACATTAGGTGGTTCAGGAAGGCAAAGTAGATTATGAATCGCGATGTTCCACAATAGCGGGCTCAAAGGTGAGCCCTGCGGGCTGCCCATCGTCGTCTGGACACGCACAGTCCCCGAATGACTTCTGTATTGCACCGACCTTCCATGTAAGAATGATTCAAGCAAGGGATAAATGTTACAAGTACAGTGGTGACCTCGCAGGAAGTAAAGCAAGATTGAGTGCGAAATAGAGTGAAACGAAAGTCCAATGAAATGAACAAAGCCAACGATCTCTCATCACGGCAAACCTTGAGAAGCGAGCACAATGTGTACAGCGCCAATGTTGCAGTCTGTCCCTGTGCGAAACCATACTGATTTTCGTGCAGTAATCTGTACGTGTGCAGGAAGAAGTGAAGTCGACCATTCAGAATGCGTTCCAGTAGCTTACCGAGTAGAGATGAAATACAAATGATGTGGTATGAACAGAGGAAATGTGGTGGCTGGTTTGGTTTTAGTAGAAAAATAGCCCTCGCTTCTTTCCATGCCGAGGGGAAATGGCCAAGGCATAGGCAGGTATAAAACACGACAGCAAAAACGCGAAGCATGTTCAGCAAGAAGGGCCAACATACTGGCTGTAATGGCATGAGGTCCAGGCACGGTAAAGTTCTAGCAGCCAGTCAGAGTTCGTTCATAGTAAATTAGTTGTTCGCGCGTATGCTGTCCGCCGTATTAGCGTCCTCACAGCCAGATGGGAAAGTGTATCCCCTTCAGAATCATCGGTTGGCAGAAGGGTTTGTAGCAGGAACGCTACCGATTGCAAAGTGGAGGAAGTAGATGAGGTGTCAGAGGAGCGAAGCGAGGGCAGTACCGAAGGAGACGAAAGCTTTTGAAAAGCCATTTTGAAGAGCACGTCCTACTGACGGCTTCATCTTTTGCTGACTCGACGTGCCTTTGGTACTCAGCGAGTGACTTGTAATACCAAAATCTGAGACCGGCACAGGAGGGGACCACGACACATCTGGTACCACCGACGCATTTCTCTCACAGACGAGCGTTCCCGAGCCAATTAATCGGTCCACCAAGCATATCCCCTGTGACGTTTTGGCAGCCGCTCCAATCGTTTGCGCAGAAAATCAACCTTCGCATTAAGTACATTATGCCTTCCAGACTATCCGGAAAAGCCATCCCAGTAGAAGACGCAGTGCGGAGGCAGGGATCCGGTCGCAATTCGACTAGACGAGACTCATAAACTTTGGTTAGCCGCTTCTTTTGCTCCATTGGAACAGCTTCTATATCAAAGATGATAAAACGGGGATCCGACAGTGTCGGGGTGTCCCAAATTGTTTAGAAAACCACAGAAGACCAGACTGGTCCGGAGGTCAGTGTGACGTCAATCCACGTTTCTGTGTAGTCGGTGACAAACGTAGACAGAGAATTGGGTTCATTCAGTATCCGCAATTGCCCCGAGCTAATGAACTGCGCCAACTTCGGCCCCCCTGTGCTCCCCGCATCACCACAACACAAGTTCCTCGCATTAAAATCGCCCGCAATGACATTGTAAGAATTTTGACTGCATAATATTGACGCTATAGACATGAGAATATAATCCGGAGACAATGATGGAGCGGCGCATACTCCTATCAAAAGTATCGTAATGGCGGGCGCACTCAACGCAAGGGAGATCATGAATGGTGACACATGAATAGGAAAGATGTCCAAAGATGGGTTAGGAGAAACAAACATGCATCGGGGGGTTGGACCATAGTTGAGTTTAAACCACCGATGAGGAATTTCCGGTACTAGTTCCCCTCGAACGTACGGGTCACAAACTGCGAAGTCAATTTTTTGGGCTTCAGTATACGAGACATGTGCTAGCGCTGCACGCGTGTGACCCAGATCGACCTATGAAAACCTTGGCGATGCCATTTTTCGGAAAACCTAAGCAGACGAGGGGAAACCAGCGTAATTTCCTTGTAATTTCCTTGTTCGCTCTAAGTCGGGCGATGTGCGTAGTCAAGACTTCGCAACATGGTGCATTAAAAGCATGAGCAAAATTCTTTTTCAACCGCACGAAACCCTCTGCCCACCACGTTATTCTTGTTTTCAAGATTGCAGGCAGCTGCTGAGTGCGCCTCTGCGCAATATGGGCAGGTGACGCGATCGTTTGTGCAGCTGTCGGACACATGGCCATAAAAACAGCACTTCTGGCAGGCGGAGGCGTGGAAGTTTTCTTTTATGGGGCAGGATATCCAGCCTATGAGGCGTCGGTCCCGATTTTTAAGCAAGCCATACACCGCCGGTGATACCTCGATGTGCACATTGTTCTCCGCGTGGTTTCTGAAATATGTGCGCTGACGGAGGGGATCTTCGGGAATGTTGAGGTTGTTGTGGGAATTGATATTTGCACGCAGGATTCCATGAAGAATGGGAGGGTCCACACCGGAGATTTTGAATTGTGGTAGGCGACGGGGGAGGGGGGTGGGGAATGGGGGGGGAGACGGGAAACCTTGAGAGCAGGTTTGATTTGCACGTTCGAAGCAATGACCTTCTCAAAGTTTGTCGATGAACTCTCGGTCGGCAGAGACGACGGTGAGACCTGAGAGTGACGGAATAAGCTTCGCTTGCTTCCCTCCGATACCGGAGGGGTCATTGCCGAAAGTAGATTTAAGTAATGTGATTTTCTGGCCCCAGGCTAGCAGATGCCACAACAGGAGACAGCAGAAGGACACAGTTTGGTTTGCTGAAAAATGGCAGGTGTGCGTTTGGGCCGACAGCATTCCACAAACGCGCCAGTGAACGTCCGCTACGTGCATTTCCACCCCGGTGTGGGAGCAATGCAGCAACTCCGGTGGTACAGTTTGAACTTCCCGCCGTGTCCATAGCGGTTTACGTTCCTGTTTTGCCATCAGGCGTTGCTCGATGGCAAGGAAGAGGACGAGGAGTGCCCTCCGAACGGTGAGAAAGGGCAAGAAGATTGTGGAACGTTTGAAGCCAGCAGGAAGTGATTGGTTGTGGGCACAAGTTTGCCTTTTTAAATAGAGTTTACCTTTTACTTGTAACCATCGTTACAGAAGTGGTGGATGAGCTTGTGAGAACAGCAGTCATCGTCGTCATTGGTCCACTATTTGAGTGGGCACAGGAGATTTGTGGGCGGGTATGTGAAGTTAGCAGCCAAACGCGATTTGGTGGAACAGCCGTGTGCTTCTGATGGCAGCCGTAGTCGTCGCTGGCGAATCCACAGAGTTGGTATGTCATCAAGCGAATATACATTTTCACGCTGTGGTTACTACCGTAATCTTGACCCTGGTTGCGTGCCAAGCAGTGTCAAAATCACTGAATATTGAGCAACATCTATCAGTTGTCTGCGCTTTGGCAGTAAAAAGCAACGACGAATTCACAAGGCCTACCTTAACCTGAAACCATTAAAGACACTGGTGTTGGCGTTGTGCACTGGACTCCCATTCCAGACACTTGTGTATGATTGCCATCCTATCCCAAGTTTTCATTTTTTCGACTCAGTTACTTTACTTTTAATGTCTCTACGCAGTCAGCCATTTTAGGATCCCTTTTGCTGCTAAAGATGCGGGATGATGTTTCTCTGCCCGATGGGCCATTTAATGCTTTTGCCTTCAACAATTGATATGTTTCTATTATATTTTTGCTCCAAAATACAGCGTCAGACAGCTGACACTATAGCTGATTAGTGATTGCAGTGCTATACGCCTCGAGCGCTGCCTGTAGGGGCGCCACTGAAATCCCCCTAGCGGCCCGTTTCGAAAGCAGGCGCGAGAGTCCGCGCCCCGCTATCCAGTGCCGCCGCTGCTTTTGCGGCAGGTTCACTTATCGTTTGTGGGCGTTTGAAATTCATGTTTGTATGGAGCAGTCGCTCTGTTTGCAAATGGGGTGTGTTTACGAGAGTGTAATTGTTTCCGACGCGATCTTACACACTAAAAATTTTTACGCCAAAAAGGGTGCTTCAGCTTGTCGCCGCAGGAGCACCCTAAAAACTGAAAATTTTGCACCCTTTAGGCTGCTTGGATTCTGTCGCCGCAGGAGCACCCTTTGTGAAGCACCCCAGAAGACAGGTGCCTTATAACACCCTTTTCGACCTAAAAGTATCCTAGGGTGCTACATAGCACCCCAATTTGTAGGAGCATCTTCTGCAAAAGCACCCACCTAAAGGGGTACAAAAAGGGTGCGTCATCCTCGGTTCACAAATGGTGCAGCAAGTGTGAGACCACATATTGCACAATATGACACACGATTATGGTATGAAACATTCGTGCTTTCCAAGCTCGGTTCTGTGAGACATTCTATTGAAGCTCAACGTCAGCTGATAATTTCCTTGAACTTGTGTCACCGATTGTTAAAACATAATTTAAAGAGTCAGGAGCCACATCTCAGTACAGAGTTATAACTTTAGAGGTAGTTGATTATCCAAAACTTCGTAAAAAACCAATAATATGTTCACTTTGCCGAACTGCAGTACACATCCTTCGAGCTTCACTGCACAGCATAATCATGCTATGCAGTGAAAGCAATTAGGTGTGCAACACTTCAACCACACAAAACTTCCTTGAACCTTAAAACCCTTGGCTTCTCAGTATTGCATAAAACTTCCAATCACGGTAGCTACTTGCAATGTTTAGTGCCTTATTCTTGAGCTGAGCAGGAAGGTTCAATATGAAGGAAGACCAAATGCAAAATGTATAGTTTCCTCCGTACTGCGGCTCATAATATAGTTTCCTCCTTACTGCGGCTTATAATCTACTTATAAAAGTTGGGTACCCAAGCCATTTATTTTCGTTTGCATTATTCTTTTTGCCTTTCGAAAAAATATTCACATGGTACAGCACGTGCAAGGTTTGGTGGTATATGGAGTTTTATAACCATACGTTTAGACTAAATAACCCCACATAGCAATAACAAGAACTGCAAACATCACAGAACAATGCATACAAGTTCCCTGGTGAAGCCCATGGTTGAAATGTAATGCCATGGTTCATAAAACATTATTTTATCATTAGGCTAGCTTGTACATGGTGCCTTGCATTATGTCCCTGCCGGCAGATGTGGGGTCATTTGTCACTGTTACAAATGAAAAGCCAACAGCCGGGGCCCATTAGTTTTGGCTAGTATTACGAAGTGCCTCAAGGCAAGCATTCTACGTCGATAGACTTTTGTAGATTTGACTAGAACTGAAAGCAGCAAAAGATTCTCTACAAAACATTCAGTCTATCCGCAGCTTTAGGGTTTTCTAATTTCCATATTTGGGTTTCTTCTGCCTTTTTTAACATTTTTCTTTTGATAAGAAGGTGCATAACCAAAAGCAAAAAGCTTTTCTGTAAACCTTTGGTAGCTATATAATTGTTACAAAATATTTTACTCTAAATATGGCACCTTAAACTGAGAATATTTGCATTTAAAAATATTAAAATAAGTTTAAATTGATCATAAATTTTTAGCTGTTTTTACGCAAAACTGTACATGGGATATGAAGTGCACCACAGGGAGGGCTCTGGATTAGCTTTAGCAAATTTGGGACATTAAGGTGCACTGAAATCTCTACACATGCGCTTTTTCACTTTCTGTGTCCACCAGGAAAATGGCTGCCAATTTAGACAGTGATTCTTAATAGTAGTTGACGTGCATTTTAAAATAATCTCAAACATTAGAGCCACAAAATTAATTTTTACAAGGTGTAGACATTGCGCGTTACACCAGACATTGGGCTACACTGTCAAGAGCTTTGACATCTACAATTACCTCTAAAAAGCAAGCTTATGCTGGTAGAATGTTTCATACCATAATTACTGTGTGTTCAGAGCTCACGTGTGAAGTATGGATACTGCTGCTTCAGCAAGAACCGAGGATGAGCACCCTTCCTGGTTCTGAAAAAAAATAACAGAGGAAATTCCTTAAGCAGGATTCTGAAACAGGGTTGAAAGAAACAAGAATGAACAATAAATTCTTTAAAAACATGTAAAGCAATGCAAACAAATATTTATTTCAACTTCATTTCTACAAAAGACCACCTCATGAAGACTGGTGATGGGGTATTGGATCAAAAATAGAGCAGAGAGCACTTATAGAAATGCTACAGGGAGCCTTCGCAAAAATTGTTTGAGCACCTAAACTAATCACTGTTCAACAAACTCATAAAAAATGTCTGAATGCATAAAAAACCAGTGGTAAACACAGGAAACAGTTAAAACAGAATGACGGCACAAGTTTGTCCCGTCGTTCTCTTAAAAAAAGTATAAAGTAGGTGACAAAATTAAAACGACAGCAAATTGGTTGGCTTTTAATTTTAAATGATAATATAAAAAATAATGGCATGAATGAAAGTGAGCAGCACGCAAAGTACCATGTTGCTAGCCCGACATTCCACTTTGAAGCAAAATGTCCGCTTTCCACACTACATAGGCTAAACATGCAATGAGGCATTCCTTTAGGCACACAAAATATACCATAATTGTTAAAAAAGCTACGAATTAGTTGAAAAAACCTGACCACAACAAATTGGAATTGGTGACTAGATACAGTTTCAGAAATACACAGCGACATCATATAAAAATATATGGTTCCCATACAAAGATTGATCATAACAAAAATTCAGGACTACATTTATCAGACTGGCATCAATGTGCAAAGCAGCACAATGAAGGAAGACGGTCTTCACTAAAAACATGTTAATATTGAGAGCTCATGTGCTTCCCTGCACGTTGGGTGTATAAATCCACTGACACCTTAACCCGCCTGAATCATCACTTTATAGACATTGAGGAATTTTACGAATTGGTTTATTGTAGCGAGCTGTCTAGTTTATTTCCCTATTTTTCTTGGCATTTCGTGTCTAATTCTAAATTTGGTGACTAGATAGCTTTTACTATGGTCATGCACTGGTGACAACGAATATTTGATTTTACTTTAAAAAAATTTCAGTTTTTTTTATTGCTCACCAGCCAACGATCTGAAATATCAGAGGTGCTTAAAACGTAGGTTGGCATTTCCTTCCTGCATGTAGTACAACTAATCATGACTTTTACCATAATTTGTTCACAAATCGTAATATTTAGAAAGTATTCAGCCGAATGAAAGCGTCATTTCAGAAGCATGCACAATCAACAAGGCCTCAATGACTCTCACGACGTGGTTCACTTGTTTCTGTCACAAATAATCCGAGTGCAGACACATTCCACCGAAGACGAAGGTAACATGCCCTCTTGGGTGATGAATATTTAAAAGCCTTACGAGTAAATTAGCTGCTGAGCACATGAAATTGTGGCATTAAAACAAAGATCCCTCTGCGGCATCTTTCACTTGGAGGAGCGCTTGACCACAAACTTTGAGAAGCTGGAAAATGCTCCATGAGCCGCTCCAGCCAGCAGAAACGATGCAGGACACAAGTTGGTAGGCGGACCGTTGGCATCCTGCGATTGTGAAGATATTTCTGTTTAGTAGATGCTCTTCTTTTTGTACCACTGTTTATTTCACCTTTAACAAGCAGCTGAACTCCTTAACGTTTGCATAATAAAATGCTGCAATGTGGAACAGTTAGCAGGGTTACCTCAATTTTGCTTTTCTACGAATTAACACAATGTAAGTAATCTGCACACAACTACAATCAAAGTACAATTTTCACCTACTTCACTGCTAACATCAGCGTTTGACTGCTCAAGCACAAATACAGGTTAGACATGTGAGCAATCTGCTAAACTTATCCCCACAAACTGAACAATCAGGCATCAGAAATCGGCAAGGAAGGAGGTGTCACCTTTAAATGGCCCTTTTTTCGTTCAAAACATAAACAACACCTGGAAGCTTGAAGCGTGAGAGGGGGTCTTTCACGCTGACAATGTCAGAACATAGCTTGCTAGTGGGCACGTGAATGATGTGCACAATGTGTTTCTTGAAAATGCGTGCAAAAGCTTGTTTGCTGTGTAAGACGAGAATTGCAGCCCGTTTTGACACAGGCCTTGTAGACGCTTCTGCCTGCTAATGTCAATGCGGATTCCTGCTAGTCGCCCTCTTCGCGTTGGCGAGCGAGTACGGCAATTTCACGACGCTGATGTCGAACTTCACGAGAACAGCACACATATCGCGGCCCGAAGACCGCGAGGCGTACGGTCGCCGGTCTCGCGAGCGCAATAGCTGCGAAGCGCACTGCACGGAATTCGTGTAAAGAGGGGGGGGGGGGAGATTTCACAACACCTACGAGACGCCAGCCATGGAATCAAGTGTACGCTTTTTCACATGCACTTCCAGGGAACCTCCTGTTCATGTTATTTCTTGGTATACCGCGGGTATTCACGAGGGAGGACTAATCACAGCGTTGTGCCACTCACGCGAAATTGCGACTGCGATCTGCAACCGCAAAGGCACTGTTTGAGAGACACATAAACAAACGCCCCCGTGTTAAAGAGCCTTGCGTGATGTGAAATTATTAGAAGCCGTGTACCACAGCGCGAGCATCGTAGCAAGGTCTAGCTTCAGCGTAAATTGATGCTGACTTCTGCGGAAACGGTGGACTGGGCGCCAAACAAGTATACTAACTCACGTAGGCTCTCAGAGCAAACAAGATGGGGGTCTAGCGAATTACTGACCCATAAACACCAGAACTCGTTCCAACCAAATACAGAATAATATAAAATGCGTACTTACCCGAGCAAAAACGATGTTTCCAACGTACAATTCTCCTTCACTGTCGTCTTCATCTCGCGGACACACGAACACGCTTTGTTCTGATGCAATGTCATCCACTTTTGACGCGCAGTATTTTATCCGGCGATGATCGTTCTTCCGGGGTCCCATGTTCAACACACGCGTAGGTTGGAAGGGTAGACATCACCCATAAAGCTTCTATAACTATGATTGAAGCTTGAAATAGATAAAACAGATTAAATCACGCCACCAACCACTCGGCACAAAACGCCATGAAAAAACACACAAAAAGTGAGACATCGTTGCCAGACTTCAAATGCAGCACCTCTATGTTTGACGAAAATTGTGTTAGTACTGTAATGTTGGTAATTATCTTTCTGCTTTCAAAGTCTGAAATGTGTTTATAACTTAAATTTAAGGTTTTTAAACACAAAAAGTGAATACACATAAAGTAATTGACATATATACCGATATTGTAAAGAGGTTTTGACGTTTGTTTTGGTTTTGTTTTCACGGCGGGGCTTCTCAAGAGAGAACGTGCGAGAAAACGAGCTACTTTGGGTTTAGGAAGAGGGTGGTAAATGTCGGCGTGATAGAAAGCAAGGAACAGGCGCTTACCCTGGTCGTAAAAAAATAAGCTAATAAAACCCTCACCTAAAAAAAAAAACGTCCGACGAGGAATCGAACCATTGACCTACAAAACAGTAAACGAACGCGTTAACAATCAGCTATCTCGGCGGGAGGTGTTTGGGGGTGCCTAAAACAACTCTATAATTACGCAAGTTGTCAACGAATATTGCCGCTTGTGTACAGTTTATGCTGCATTTTTGAAATTCTGGCTGTCCTAACACTTGTTTCTCACGCACCGGTCTTGCAGACGAGGCCGCATTGCTAACGCTGCAAGCGATTGAGCCAAAGCTCCCTTATTTGACTCAAGAAAAGCTATCGCAGTCAACCCGACCTTTTCTGCGCAAGCAACGGTAGCCACGAAATAAATGGAATGTGCCGTTAGAATTATGGCGTTGATAACGCTTGTTTGACCGCACCGTCTTGCAGACAAGCAACGTCGCTCTAATACTACAAGCGATGTCACTCCTGGCATGTCAGGCGCATCAAACCCATCGTGTAAAACGACTGCTAACAGTGCGAAAACCTCTGAGTTTGTAACAAGTGGGGATTATTAGAAAGCGACCGAAGTGTGCGGTGGCGGCGACGTAATAGGTGCAGCAAGCAGGTAGGCAGAACAGCAGCGTAGGGCTACCACCTTTCCCCGAAAAAAAAATGGGCCTTCCGGGGGGAGGGGGGATATGTGTTGAAAAAGACGCCATGTTTTTTAAACATGCAGTGCCATTTATGGTAGTGCTTTCTTAGAGAGAATCAACATAACATTTGTACTGAAAGTGATTGAGAGCTTGGTTAATCGCTCTGCATGTGCTTTAGTGAAAAGTAACCGCGGCGGTAGAATTTCGTTATTTTGTTCTTCCCTTAGGTCCCGCTCCATCTGAGGCAGCGCGCTCGCCCGCGTATTTTCTCTGCTCGCGTGTCTTTGCGCAGCTTGTCGACACGTATTTATCGTCTTAGTTGTTGAATTGACGCTTATGAAACGCCAAAACGGACATAATCACGGCACAAAAGCCAAAAAACCGGCTGATGACGGCCGGTTTTAGATATGAACCGGCCGGCAACCGGCCCGCTGTTTAAAAAACCGGTCGGGGCGGTCCAAAACCGGGAAGGTGGCAACCCTACGGCAGCGACGAGCGAAAATGATTTTACACTTCCGCCTCCGTCGGCCTGCGCAAAAAAGGAAGATAGAACCCCTGCATACACGCCCTCGAAGAAAGCTGTACAGCCGATTCAGTTTGTTGTGGACGAAGAGCAACCGAGACTGCAGCCACAAACGATTGTGCTTGCCGTGGTATGAACCAAAGCATATCTTCACATCGTTATGTTATCGTCCGTCTGACTGTTACTGATTGAAGGGAAAATTCAGAACACAAACGTTGACGTCTAGCGTCTATGCCAGACATAGACGCTGCTGTTTAGGCGCTAAAAACCACCTTCAGGGCATCTGTCAGTTCTGTCTGATGGCGAGCTCGCGCCGCTGATTACGAACAAGGCGTCTGTTGGCGTTCACTGATCGTGTTGGCGAGCCGGTAAACGCCATCACGGTTAAACTCCCTGTTGGAAGACTACGATGTTGGGACGATAGAGTGCCGACAGAGCTTCTTATTGGCCCCACAAACGCCATCAAGGTTAAACTCCCTGTTAGAAGACTAGGCTATTGGAACGATAGAGTGCTGACAGAACTTCGTATTAGCCCCACAGGCGTGCTGTGAGCCCAACAAGAAAGTCTTGTTGGACTTTTTGCCCGGGGCATAATAATACGGGGAACAAATTCTTAGGTAAATTCGATTTCGTTGAGGACACGGATGCCTTGCGTAAAAAGTTTTTTTTATAGGACTACAAGAGGCATTTTGTAGCCTTCCCTTCCCGTGCACCCAGACATCGAAACGAACCTTGTGATACACTCGAAGAAGTAGAGTAGTGCAGAGTGGAGTTTAAGCATTCAGCACGTTTTGTTCAATTTACGAACAGCCTTTAGAGCATTTCCCCTGGTCTACGTGGAGAGTTCATATTTAAACCTCTCAACGGGATGTGAAATAGTGCAATGTGCGGTTTAAACATTCAGCCTGTTTTTGTGCAATTTGCATGCTTGCATTCACACACCGTTCTTTTAGGCACCCTAACGACAGGGTGCCGTGGTAACACCCCAATCGAGAAGACATACTTTTTAGCACCCCTTTAACGGTCATAGCGCCCTTTGAAACTGTTGATTACACCCCTGAATTTTGGCACCCTCGAGGTGGGGTGCCCGACCAATATTTGGGCGCTTGAAAGGTGCAAAAAGGGTGCAAAATGTTCAGTACAAACCCCTCTAGCAACCTTAAAGGGTGTAGAAATGTTATGATTTACACCCCCTTAATTTGTGGCAACCCTCATGATTGGGTGCCGGAGCAATGTTTTGGTCCCTAAAAGGTGCAAAAAGGGTGCAAAATGTTGAGTACACCCTTTTAGCACCTTAAAGGGTGTTAAAAAGTTTAGTGTGTAGTGTGGTATTTTTGGTGTATAAGCGCCAGGTGTGTGCCACAGGCCAGCGTCGCGGAACCCGCGTATGGTGGAGGCCCATTGTAGTTACACTGACCTGAATTTACTAGCCGTGTCTCCGTAAGCACCGTTCCTCAGATGTTCATACTACGGCTATACACTACGATTTAAATCGGTTTTGTGCGCTTACATAATCAGCGGAGTACTCATACCTGACAGCACACCAGTTACATTTGCCAATAATTTACCTCAGATATTGATCACCACCACTTACAAGCCAGTCTGTGTTCATTTCGGGAATATTCAACAAAAGTACGATGGATAATGTATAATTATACTCGGGGATCAGCACACGATAGAGTCGTCTTGTCGTGAGGTGCGCGCCCGCAGACCTTCATTTGCTACATATATCCTCTGCGAGCAGCGCGGAGACGGGCTTACAATATAATCCGCGTCCGCGACTAAATGCTTCTTCGAAATATCGTCATACGGCACAGCGAGCCTGCAGAATAAACCAGAAACTGAAATCAGAGGGCCTTTTCACATACCACACTCTTCCAACGACACATTTCATCGCTTGTTGAACAGCCTACCCTGTATACTTCCAAAACTGCGTCCGCCGTACGATCAGCTCTTCGTTGAAGTAGAAAACAAAAGGAAAGTGAACGGGAGATTTATCTGTGGGATTACTAAAACGTTCATTGCTTGATTCCGCTCCGCATTTGTACACGGCGTCCCCCTCCCCTCCCCCTCACCGATTTCTCGCGAAATAGCAGTGCATTTCGCGTATAGTTGGTCTAGTGAAACCTACCTGGCTTAAGTTTAGACGAACGTCTTTAGCATGCCAGAAGCTGCACTGTTTTTTTTTATTTCCGTTAGAGCTATTATGTTTCTAAATTCCGCATTGGCACAGAATTTATTTTTCTGTGGTTTCATTTCCTTGGTTCTTGCTATATGTCGTTTGTGGGCACATGTTTAACGACGCACAGGCTTGGAATATACTCTACATTTTCGTATGGTTTATATTCCTATAAAAGGCATACATTATTGTCCGGGATTGGGTAATCACATCAGCGAAACATATTTTTCTGCGGCGTATATATGCGAAACGAAGCCGCATTCGTTGTCCACGCTGCAAAATGAAGCCAGCCTCTCATTGCGCCAGTATCAGGTCTAAACGAGGCGTCAGTAGAATTCATTTGGTGCCTGATGTTTTGGAGGTGACATGGGTGATATGTTGCTGCCGTCGCCGACGCCCGGATGAGCGGCGACGAAGCGCGCATAACCGCGCCCCGGGTAGCTCTTGCAGGCGATCGCGTACTCTACGAAGACGCAGCTGCTTTTTAAGTGACTAAACGTACTCTTTGCCTATAGTAGTCACCGTAACAAGTTTTTTTAGGGCGCGGAAAGGCGAAAAGAAGCGAAATAGAACCAAAACACTGGACGAGCCCCTATCAGTCACGCAGCGCAAATCCCGTCAACGCCGCGGAGAAGCGGCGGGCAGGTGGCGCAGTGATCGCGAAGCTCGAGGCGTATAGACTTTACAGCGCGGTGCTGTGGGCGCGGCCATGTTGGCCGGCGTGACGTCATTCGAAATGCTGGCCTTTTAGAACGCGTGTCTTCCCGTGCCATTCATTGGTGCCCGCCGGCGCTTGCTGGTCGGCGAGCAGCGGCGCGCCTCGACAGGCGTATTGGACAATTTTTTTAGGGTTGCTCTGAATGGGGCTTGTTTTCCAACTAGCTAGGGTGTGGAAACGCTCAGATAAATTAGTTCGTCACAAAAAAATCGCACATAGAGGTTCTTTGAGCGCTGTTTTATTTGATGTTCGTCGCCTAGTTTCCTGTTCACAAGGTTTCGTCCAATTAAAGCTGTCCGATGGCTTTAGTTTTTAACGTGATAACGCTTTAGGCTCATTTTTCGGTTTCTTCGTGCCTGTTAGCCGTCAACTATCACCCGTGCTCGTCAAGCGTCCGTGGAAGTACGTCACCGCTGCCAGCAGAAAACTACTACTCCTGCAGCCAGATACGAGGCTCGCCCGAACCTCGAACACGGCAGAACAGTAACTGGATTGTGGAAAGGAGGACAATATAATACAGCAGACACGAAACAGATACGTTATTTTAGCAGCCACGACTGCGCAGTAAAAACTGTTCTACGGAGGGGGGGGTGCGAGGGGGGGGGGGGGGGGCGTCAGTAGTCATAGCATCGGCAGATCTGGTGTCCAGCCGCTCCTAAAACTTGTGCCATCACCCCAAAGCACCCCTGCCAGCAGAACTTTGCTGGCGCCAAAATGTGTCACGGTTCTAGGGAGAGAGCGAGAAAATGACATTTATTGAAAATTTCCGGAGGGGAGGCGGGTCAGGCCACGCAGGTCTTCGCCACCCCCTGCCTATGTACTAAGCAGACCCCGAAGCAATGCCTGGGCACCGGTTCAGGCTACTCGGCGAGTCCCCTCCCGAAGGAGGGTCTCCTTTTCGCCTTTGGCCGGGCCAGAGCAGCCTCGAGCCGCTGGACTGCCAGCAGTTGGCGCTCGTATTCGGGCGAGCTCACGAGTCCTATAATGTCCGGTGGTAGCTCTTTTGGGCTCCCCACTGCACTGTGTCTTTCACATCCCCACATGATGTGGGCCAGGTCTGCAGTCATCAACGCGCACACACTGCACACTGCACTTTCGTAAGTTCCAGGGCACACGTGGCGCGCGAGCGCTGGAGTCAGCACGGATCCAGTCTGTAGTTGACGGAGGAGGACATCTTCGCCCCTCTTGAGCCTCGGGTGATGTGGGGGCAGGGCGCGTCTTCCCGCACGATGCCAGTGAAGGATGTCCCCGTAGTTCGTCAGGGGCTCCATGATCTCCGCCGCAGACGATGGGCAGGGGGGCACCGCACGGTGCGCGAGCTCGCGTGCGATGGCGTCCGCCTCCTCGTTGCGGTTGACGGTGCCACCCGCAATGCCCCCACGTGTGCGGGGAACCACGGATATGCGTTGTAGTCTCCTTGCGCTCGGGGAGCAGGCTCGCTGCAGTCCCGCACACGGCGTTCCTGGCGTAGCTTGCTACTGCGGTCCTCGAGTCGCTGAGTCACCGTGGTGATTGTGGGCTGCTCGCTAGCGCTAGGGCTATGGCAGCCTCCTCTGCCTGCGCGGTCGTTCGGGCCTTGATGCTGCAGGCGTTCATTAGTTCCCCGGTGGTGGTTCGTACGACCACCACCACATATGTGTTGGGGCGGTCGCGGTGCTTGGCTGCATCCACGTATACTGCCCCTTCCTCACTGTTGTGTGCCTCGGCGAGCGCTCGGGCTCGCGCCGCTCTCCTCTCCGCGTTCCTGTCCGGGTGGACGTTCCGCGGCAAGGGGAGCACCTTTATCTTGCGAATGATGTCGTCCTCTATGGGAACGATCCTATCTTGATGTTGTCAACTTGAGGTGGGTTGAGGCCCAACCTCTGGAGGATGGCCCTGCCGGTCTTGGCGGAACCGAGGCGTTCGAGCTGGGAGACCCGCTGGGCTTCACTCACCTCGTCCAGGGTGTTGTGTACCCTCAGTTCGGCAAGGGCCTGGTTACTCGTGCTGTTTGAGCAACCCCCGTGCTGCCTGTAGGATTTGCGGATTGCCGCATTGATCCTATCCTTCTCCTGTTGTTTCCAGTAGTGGAACGCACCAACGTATGTAACGTGGCTCATGACAAATGATTGCAAGAGACGCAGCAGGTTAGCTTCTCGCATTCCCTGTCTGCGCGTAGATATTCGTTTGAAGGGAACAAACAATGCAAGCCAGGGGCTCAAACTAGAGTTTTTTAGTAAGTATATTAGAGAGGAAACTACACCTGGGAATCCATGTCGTCAGGGGGGGGGGGGGGGCATGGGAAGACTCCAGCTTGTGGCATGGGCTCGGTATGACAAATAAATTCTTCAGCGGTTTTTAAAGCGAAGCGTTTTAATTCGACCCCAAGAGGGGTCTTTCGCGACCGTTGCTGTCAACAGAAATCTCCCGCGAACAAATAGAAGACGTTACTGGCACCGCCAGGAATCGAACCTGAAACGACTAGAGTAACGGAGCGATAGCCCGTTGTCTAAGCGATTGAGCTACGAGCCCATTCGGAGACGAGGAAGACAGGCAGTGCACTCACCAAGAACATCTGCGCGTTTACCAACGACCCACTAGTGTGCAAAATACCTCCTACATCGGCGACATGCCAATTTCCTCCTACTGCGGTGATATTCTGTTTCTCGTCGTCTCCATCCCCATCCACAACAGCGCTCGACAGTGGATAAGTCAACTGCGGAAAAATTGGAAGCCGGTGCTCCACTAATCTTTCACCTCTCAAACAAATTTCGCGGTCTCACCAATCGGTATGCCTCATGCTCTGTCGGGTAGTGGTGGCCGGTCGTGTCACTAACGGCGCTACGGCCTACAACCTATCCTCGACTCATTAAAATTCTTTAGCGGACCTTTACGACACAAGCTCCGCACCATCACTGGACTTCCCAGGCATGCCCGCGTCGACGCTCTTGAACGAGCCACTCGTATGAATCCCATGCAAGAGCTTCTTCTCGGAAACCCTGGGACGACATGACCTTCGGCGAGCCTTAACTCCACAGTGGGCTGCACTCTCCACCTGGGACTTCAGTATTCTTCAGACAGTACCGTCAGCCTCACCCCTGCCACCCCGTTTTCATTCCCGAATGTCAGAGTGGCCCATCAACAAACCGGTATCCCCCGTATCCGACAAGTTCACCGTGATACAGCCCTTCAGCGCGTCCTTGCGACCAAATTGCCACACGAAGTGTACATTTACACGGACGCAAGCCTTTCACCTTCCCATATGGGTCTGGCCTGGCGCTGCCCAGCTCTGCCGGACCTCAATGGTTCTGTCATTCGAGTCTGTCATTTGGAAGCAAAACTTCAAACCATCCTCAGCGAAATGGATCACTTGACCTACAGTATTGCAACGCCGCCTCCTTCACGTTTTCGGATTCTTACGGACTACCATCAAGCCCTTCAAGAACTCTACAAGCCCCTAAGTCGTCCCCCAACTGTATACGAAATACTGCAAATGATCGCCATCCTGGCTCGCAATGGGATGACTGCCAGTTTGGCATGGGCGGCAGGTCACACAGACTCAGATAGGGGCAACCAGGCTGAACACGATGCAGCAAGGGAGTGTCTCGCTATTAGCCCTCCCCTGGACGACGACGCGTTGCGCCCCTCCTCTGACCTTGGCCTCCAACTTGACCACGCACGCCATGTTCGGAAGGTACGCCTTGCGTCCGTCACTCCCGCTGGCTATACTTGGCTCTGGCTCCTCCGATGCTTCGCTCTGCGGAAATATTCATAAGCAAAACTATTGCTAACGCCACCCTCACACCCCGCATCATGAGAAAACGGATTCACCCTGCAAGATCTTCATCTCCTTTCAGCCCCTGCTATCAAACATCAGTGTTCGCCATCCTCAACGACTTAATTTGGCGCTGCCCCGCATTTTCTTTGGGCAGCCATATACTCCTCAACGCTTCGCCACGTGCTACCTCTCAAGACGATCCCCTTCAAAGACACTGAATTTCTCACAGCCCTCGCAGTGTTTGGCCAGGAGAGTGGTATCTCAAGATTAGTGTAAACCGGGTCCTACCCTAGTCGTAATAGTTGACTTGACTCGTATGATCCGAACCCTTGCCTGGCTCTGCTGACGGCAGTGATGTCTTCTATGACACTCACGGACCCACCATTTGTGCTACTCGGCTACACCTCCCTGTCTCTTCCCACTCTTCCCGAATTGTGCTCGCATGACCGTCCCTTTAAAATAAAGGTTTACAACAACCTCGTGCGTTCTCGCTGAATAACACGTGATAGCGTCACGCGACCTCTCGCTTGCTTTGCGCACCGCCCACAGTACGTGTAGCAGCCGTGTGCGCGCCTTGCATATGCGACACGAGAGAGGGAGAGAGAGGGAAAACATTTATTGAAACAGCAGGGACGGGGTAGGGGAGAAAAAGAGTTAGGAGCTGTGGGCGGCCATCCTATTCCGCTACGAGTTAAAAATTAAAAGGAAGCTCACACCAACGCATAGCATCTCACTTCTCCTTTTTGTCTGTCGCCGATCTCGTCGCCTCCGTCGGCGGCAGCAAAAACGGAGAAGTGAGATCGTCTAACACAAGGTTTGAGCTAGCTTTAATTTTATAAAAAAGTCTTTCCACTCATGTGCCTCACCAATTAAACTCAACCAACTACCGGTCATGAATCAGGCATTGATTTAGCCATAGCAATGAGGAAATAAAGGTTGTGGCTGAGCCATTTCGCTTGTGTCTAGTTTTACTATTTGAAGAGCCACGTTACTGAATAAAAGTAACGTCGCATGGGTAATCTTTGTTTGTGTCGTTTACAGCTTTGCTGTGCAACCACAATCACAGGGTGGATTGGCGCGCATTTTTTTTTATTTGGTTTCTTCACTATGCATTAACATGTCTACGAGCTGCGAGGTAGCCGAAATCCCCCTCTGTTCTGTGTCGTCGCAACTGCGTGTTTTCTGAAAGAGCAGCTAGTGCGTCATCGCACCTAACATTGGTCATGTTGGAGTCGAAGGAACGTGTGACTGGGCGGGTAATATGCCGCCGCGAAAGTTGTAGCTGAACGAAAAAAAAAGCAAACCAAACGCACTTCGACGAAGACAAGATACGAAAGATGCGGGCGCCTGCGGACGTGCATATCTCAACTTCGCCCACGACTGTTAACGCCACGTTTTCCTTTTACTTAAAGTATGAACCAACTCGCTCAGCAACAAGTTCTGTTAAACTGTAGCTGACAGTCAGTGCACCGGTTTGCCACGAAGGCGACGTTTCCATAGGTACGCTCAAAAACATTTCCAACACTTCAAGCAAGTTATTATTTGAAATAATGGTAAAAAAATGAAATAAAGAGTCCCTAAAATGTTTCTCCCAAAATATTAACATTATTGGTAGCTACCAGCTTGGTCTCCGGAATAGTTCCGGCAAACATACTCTTTACTTCTTTTTTCATAGCTTCAAAACAGGCAGTTTTATTTTCCACTTATAGAATAATATAGCATTCTTGGCGCTTTTGTGGCACAGTGTCTGAATACACGGCCACTAGAACGTGTCAGTACAAGCCAATGATAAAACGAAGGCGAGCGCATGGTATAAGGGCTGCCCATGACGACACAGGCGGCCTTATGAGCCGCAGAGACGCTAGCGCCAGTTACCTCTCTAGTCTACATACTTAGAAACTGTTTCAAACCCAAAGGAAGGATTAAATTAGGACCAGAATTGTCTGTAAATAAGAAATAAAACCGGGCAAACGAGCTGTAATTAGCCAATTTTTAAATTACTCTTCAAATTTTCGCGGCGCTGGCACTGCGGCGAGCTCAGGCGGAAAACGATGGATGGTGCCATAGAGATAATATACTGACTCTAGAGGGAATACGCGCCGCTGAGCCAATGCATTAGATTCATACGATACACAGTGGCTGACATAATACAGCGATTTGTAGGTTGCCAGCTGAGTTTTTGCTCACTAAATACGGCAAGAGTGATGGGTATTAATCTGGCAACGTGCTGCTCTGACGTTTCCGCATCCGGCTAGACAAGCATGCCGGGATTAATTGTAATGTGGCGGCCCGCTGGCACGGCGGGTTTTGTTTTTGCGGCGTCGACAGCAGTGTGTAGTTTCTTTCCTGTCGGTAGGTAACCAACGTGTTTTAGGTTTAGCGTGTGATTTATATGTAGTGAGAATATTTGAGCAAGACGGGGCAACGCTCACACAACACTTGCGCGCCAGCTCGAATGCGACTTATCGCACGCGCGAAGACACCAAGGAATCAGCTGATCCGTACCGAGGCGCACAGATAAATTATCTCCGTCATGATCTCCGTGCTTTTTTGCACGGTGCAGCTTTATTTGCCATTCTGTGACATTTGCGAGGCGCTCAATGCTTTTCCAACGAAGTGAAGTGAGCTGTGCTATATGTGAAACCTTTTAACAACAACAACAACAAAAACGTTATCGCATAGGCCAACGCTGATATTGCCAGTGAGTCGCGGTCCCTATGAAGCCCAGGAACAAAAGCGCGCGGTCGATCGCAAGCCAACGGAGTGGAAGAATGCTTGCCAAGGGCAGTATTCGAAATACAGTCAGTGGCGTGCCCCGTTTTCTTTTCTATCTGTATTCTTCAAGTTCTAGCTGCTTTCCACCACTTCCAAGGAAAAACTTGCGGGACTGAATGGGGGCAGTGATTTGCCGCACAAAGCGAGTGGAGAACATCCACTTATTGTCACCGATAAACAAAAGAAACCGCAATTCATTACATATCTTTTCGTTGTGCCTTCACGAACGTTTCCGCGAAAGTTCGAAGCACGGATAGGTGTTCAAAGTTCCATCAATGAAACAACTGAAACGGAAGGATTATAAAAGCTGCTTTTATTTCTGTTCCAACGGGAATGATCGCTGGCTGCCACTCCATAGCCTGTAGTCAACTTGCGGTAGTCAACCTCAGATCGGAATCGCTTTTCCGGCGTCAGTTCAAGGGAAATAAATAAGGTGCTTAGCGTGAACCAACGAATGACGGCCTGAAAAGCGCCCGGGAAGGCAGTTCCTCAGCGCGTGCATGTACGTTTTCACGCCCGCACATCTCAGCTGGACACTGTTCGCACGCACTGCGGAAGTCAGGCGCAAGGACAGCGCCACTTCCTAGCGCACTTACAGAAAATAGAAACCGAAACTGAACTTTATTTTTTGTTCGCTAATTATAGCCTAATTACACTGAAATATTTTCAAAGAGCTACTATTATAACAGAGCCAATTATATGTAATTACTGTGCTTCAGTTCTTTGTTTTAGTTAAATAATTACTGAACAACTTTTTCGCAGGCGGAATACAATTGCTCTGGCAACCATGGGAATTGTATCATGTCAGCGCCCACGATTTTTACGGTCTCAGACCATGGTCTCAAAGAGTTTGCGGCAGACAGTAGTCTGCTGGACGCGCCATTGCTGCTGCTTCACCAAGATTCTTGTCGAGGCTCCTCGCTTTTTGTTACTCGCCCACCCATCTCTTGCATACAACCGCACTGGGTTGTAAGGTGAGCCCCAGTTGGGCTCAATAATATCCCCAGTGCACTTCCTTTCCTTTTCCCCCGAACCACATAGTAGTAGTAGTGGTCGCAAAGCTCGTTTTACCCCCTGGATGGCGCCATACGGTCAATTAAAATGGCAGCGTCTCGTACCGCACGCAGTGCACGAGACAGCGTCCTCGCAGTGACTTCTGCGCCGCGTGACGTCATAAATACGTCATAGTTACGTCACATTAGTAGAAATTGTTATTTTGAGCAGCATAATACAAAATGAACGTTTTTTATATTTCAATAAACATTAAAAAGCTACTTAATTGCTAAAAGCTTTCTAAACAAACCATTTTTGTTTCTCCGGGAGCAGCCGGCGCTGCTGCGTCCGCCGCCGTATGACCAGCGGTATCGCGTATCCTATAGGCGCCGTGCAGTGAACAGAGGGCGACACTGAGCCACGACACCCAGCGCCGCCATCGGGGAATAAGAAAAACACTGGGTCGGCCAGCACTCGCCAGCGTGCTCGGGTTTCGGTTGCGCTCCTGCTTGGCGGCACCGGGTCAAATGTAGCATACGCGATTTTTAACTTTTATATTAATTAAAACATACTACAGTAATTCCACCGCACCGGGCTAGGAATAGACTGAAGGACGGAACTGTTGACTACGCGTACGGAGGAGGAGGGCAAGCGACATTGACTTTGCCATGCATAGCAAGAACGCAGGTGGAGCCTTTTGTGCGCACGTTTTCACGTTTCCCCATAGTTTTTTCAGTGAATTTGTGTTTCCACTAGAAAGCACAAATTAATTAGCTGTTCACAGCATTGGGAAGAAGCCGTTTTGTTCGCATACTTGAAATCGGACAGCCGTGGTTTCGCGAGTACGTTGCCCGTCTCACAGGATCGATTGTTTGGGTGTAGTGCGGTGTGTACGCTGCGCTACGTGCTAGTAGCATTGAGTTCAAAGCAAGTATAATTACCTTAAATATGCGGGCTCCAGTGTGGATCATGCGGGTGGGAATCATAGAGTGCGCACCAAATGGCGGAGATTTTCGATTGATTGTGTGGTTCAACTCGCCGACACCAGACAGGCGATGAGGCGCGCCGTAGTGGAGGGATCGGGAGTAGTTTTGACCCCCTGGGCATCTTTCACGTGGCCAGAATATCGAACACGCGGGCGTTTTCGCTTTTAGCCTCTTTCGGAAAAGCGGCCGCTGCGGCCGGGAAATGAACCTGACGACGATTTTCAATTTCACGGCTTGAATTATTGCCAAACATTCTCAGAATGCGTCTTGCTCCTCGCCCCTGACAGTTCGTTTCCGCTGGTGCCAGTTCGTCCCACCCCGAGAACACGGAGCGAGCACGTAATCCTTGCTCCGTGCACGAAGTCAATTATCGCCTCAGGAGCGAAAGCCTACAGCCTCTGTGCCTTCCGTCTCCTTTTCCGTGAATACATTCACAATGTACACGGGTTTCGCTGCAAGGGTACCTCTTCCTTTTTACGGGGTAAGCAGGGCCTCCAAATATTAGAATCATCATAAACTCCGTTTATTTTTTATTGTTCTCTGAAGTTGCTGTTGTGAGCCCCGTTAAAACGAAAGCTGAGTGTTACGTGCCGCATAAATTTTCATTATAAACGCCGCGGAAGACACATGCACAAAGCAGAAAAACCAACCTTCGTGCAAATACTGCCAATGCGCGCGGTATTCGCTATATTCGCTAAGAGGGGAAATGTATTGTAAGCTCACGAGTATTAACAGCTGGCAAACCGATATACTTTACTTTGACAGCAGCATGTAATCTGCTTCTTAGTCATCGCCATTGTATTTTTAAAAATTTCATGGAATTTTGCCGCCTGTGAGGCTGTGACCAGCCTTCCCAACTCGGACAATTCAGGGCAGCGAAGGCAGTAGCTTTCCTTTTGGGCTTTGTTTCTTTTTAAAGCCTCTCGGTCGATAACACTCCATCCTGTTGACGTTGCAGCGTATTCCGCAAACTTGAGCCACTTAAGCGCACCTAACCACTTGATAGACGCCGTTGCAAGGGCGCGTGCACAGTGCCTAAAGCAGGCGGCCGGCCAGGACGGTGCGGCTCGGCCTACCCAGTGTTGCGCGGAGGCGCGGTAGATGGCGCTATGCCCGCACGGGAAATTTGACTGCACGGAGCCTATAGGATGTACTAGAAAAAACTCTACCGAAAGCCCTGATTTTCTCGGGTTAGCATAGATAAAGCACAGTTGATAGCGTTAGAAGCACTATCAGAAACTGTGAGAACGTTCATCGCTTCCTGTATTTTACAATGCCAAACGCATCGCGCGCTTCCCAAGTGGTATGCCTGCAGTGCCCACCAGTCGTAAGGTGGGGCCCCGTGCCGAACCGCGATCACCCAACCGTAACTGAATTCAAGAGCGGCTTGTGCCTGGTTGCCAAGGCAACCGATGTTTGAGATTGCCAAAGTAATGGCGCTCGCGCCAGCGTTAGAAAACTCAGAGCCGCGGCGGAGCACGTTTTGCCAACGTTGCCACTTTCAACCACGCGTCACCCCGAGATGAACCGGTCACGTGACTAAAGCGCTAGGAAGGCTACAGATTGGGGGAGAGTGGCGCATTAGAAGGAGAGGGTTTGGTTGGCCGGTCCGGGCTGATGCGTTTGGCATTGTAAAAATACATGAGGCGATGGAAAGTTTCTTGTGTTTGAGTAAAGCCAGCCTTTCCGCACGGTAGCAAAATAACCGCTTTCGAGTAATGCTGACCTGTGACCGCCTGTTGTACTGGGTGGTGCGACGATAATTGGAGCACTTTGAAAATTTTTTTCTGAGCGAACCGGCGCTCTGTTCGCGCTCAAACTTCAGACGAAGGTAGCATGTTGTGGTCTATTTTGCTTGACACCGAGAACAACGACGGTACTTACCTGTTTATTCTGAAAATAAATAAAAATGTTTTTGCCTAGGGGAAAACGGCGGCTGATTTGGACGTGCGAGCCAGCGCAAGTTGATCTTACAACGACGGCGCCACCTGGGGTATGCAGAGCGAACCCACGTTTGAGGTTCACGGTAGGAAGGAGCCAGAGTTACTGAAAACATACCAGTTGGGAAACTCCCCATAGGCCCCATGTATCAAAAGCCGTTCTTTGGTTGCCCCCTGGCGGCGGGGCCAGTTCACTAGCCTGTCGTCTGTCGGCAGAACGTTGAAGTAGTATTCAAGTGCTTGCGGCTGCTGCCGTAAGTCAAAAAATTACACCGTCTTTCCACGTGGGAACCCTGAGGGGATGCAAAGCCGTGGAGTAGTAGCGTGTTAATTGGTTGTTAAAGACACGTTTAGTAGCGTATTAAATGTCTTCTTTATTTATCGAGTAGTGAGGAACGTTTTGCGGCTTCTCGTTCTCGAAGCGAGGAATCCGCTGTTCGGCGCTGGCGTTTCGAGGCGTTGTCGCGTTGCCGAACGCCATCTGGGTCAGCTACTCGCCGCTGGCGTTTCAAAGGGGCTTCTCGTTCTCGAAGCGAGGAAATCCGCTGCTCAACGCTGCCGTTTACGTTCGGCGTCGCGAGCTCTCCTCTGTGCAGCCTTGTCTTCGGAGGTGCTCGCGGTTCTGACAGTGTGCTGGTTGGCGCTAGTTGAAGGTGTGCCAGCCAGTTGACTGACGGAATCGTTGGCGTCCATTTCCAGTCATCGGACGGCGCAGTACCGAAGCAACTGAGCGGAGTGCGGACCGGGTTTATTTGTAGAGCAGAGGGAGTGGAGAGGACGAGGAGCGCGCATGCGTGTGATTGGACAGCTGGTGGGGAGAGGGGAGAGGAGGAGCAACGCGCGTAGCGCACAGGTGGTGTGGAGAGGAGGAGCAGCACGCGCTAGCGCACAGGTGGTGTGGAGAGGAGGACGAGAGAGAGAGTGGCGTTATCACAACTGTTGTGGAGAGGAGGAGAGGCGCGGACGCCGGAAGGTGGACGACAGAGGGTCGACTAAGAGATGCTTTGCATCTAAAGAAAAAGATTGATTGATTGTGGGGTTTAACGCGCCGATGCAACGAAGGCGATGAGGCGCGCCGTAGTGGAGGGCTCCGGATTAATTTTGACCACCTGGGATCTTTAACGTGCGCCGAAATCTCGTACACGCGGGCGTTTTTGCTTTTCGCCTCCATCAGAAAAGCGGCCGCCGCGGCCGGGAATCGAACCCGCGACCTCGTGCTCAGCAGCGCAACGCCGTAGCCACTGAGCCACCGCGGCGGGTCATAAAAAGAAAAGCCGCAAAAACTGCAATAACTTTCACCTCATTAATGTATTCTAATTTAAAAAGCAATCATTATTTTACAAAAATTTTTGAATAATAATAGTTCAGCCAAGTTCAATTTTTGTCTCCTAAGTGCCGCGCGCGTCGACTTGCCCCTCAGCTTCCATGGAGCAGGGGGGCTAGAGCCGCCCGGATTCTGAATTGGAGTTTCGCAACTGTATATATTGAGTAACCCTGGGAATGAGCCAAATGGTGCAGCAGACTATTAGAAAATGCACCTAGGAAGGAGCCAAATGACCTAGCAGACGATCAGAAAATCCGCGTTCACATTTTCTGATCGTCTGCTACACCATTTTGACTCCTTCCTACCGTGAATCCCAAACGTGCGTTTCGCTCTGAATACCCGAGGTGGCGCCGTCGTTCTAAGATCAACTTGTGCTGGTTTGCACGTCCAAATCAGCCGCCATTTTCCCATAGGCGAAAATATTTTCAGAAAAACCAGGTAAGACCGTCGTTGTCCCCGGTGTCAAACAAGATAGACCACTAAATGTGACCTTCGTGTGAAGTTTGAGCGCGAACAGAGCAGCGGTTCGTTCAGGAATTCGTTTTACTGTTCCAATTATGGTCGCGCCACCCTTTATGCCGATGATACCTGCGTTAGACATCGCACATCCCAGTGGACCCGTTCGAACAACCCACTTCCCACGCAAGAAAAGACACAGTCCGAGCGCAATTATGTGAGCCTGCTGAGGCGCGCGGCAACTGATTTTTTACGGCTCGCATGTACGCATAACAAGTACAATCCAAGAATAGCTAGGAAAGTTAATCTTTGGTGCACCCACACATTTACCGCGTACAGCCCAGTACAGTAGTTTTCCCTTGAAGAACATTAGCGAAGAAGACTATCGAAAATCGGGCAGTTTGACGCAATTTCTGTATTTATTTCCGAGTGAACTAAATTGTGGCTTAAAATTTTAAAGCCAAGCTTTCTACCTCTACCAACCTTTGGTTGTTTCGTGGCGTGCGGGACAAGAAACTCTCGACGCCGCTGGGAAGTCGGAAAGCGCTTTTCACTCACGGAGCACAGTCTAAATGGCTCGGCGATAGGGCGCTATGACCCAGCGTTCCCCGTGCTCACCTCGGCGGGCGCGACGGCTCGGCTTTGTCGTCTGCTTTAGCGACGGTGTTGGAACTGTTTTAGCGCAGCTTCGCGTCCATTGCTCGCTTACTTCGCACGGCTTGAATAACTTGCTCGACAGCACCTCCTGGGTAACCCGGACCCGACGGAGTTAAGTGGTCGTACGGCAAACATAGGTGAGCTAGTGGGTTGCAGTGCGGGAAAACAAAATGTAGAGAGCACTTACAGACAAACATTATGGAATATTCGTTTCAGGAAGAATCATTTAGGGAAACATAAAGGAATGCTCGGTTCGTCTACGCTTAACACGAGCCATTGCCTCCACCGAACTGACCAGAGAAGCCTTGCCTTTCATGCGCAGCGAATACCGGCATGAACTATTATCGTCCCGTTATCTTGTGCTGAGCCTCAGGACTTGCTCTTTCCTACGCACGCCACACTGGGCAATCTTGTTTGATGGGGAAAAGGGTGTCACCCTGCCGTCACTACCGTAGAGTGTTGTTCATTGATCACGAATGTTCTCGATCTGATTCGATGGTATTGGAAGGAAGAGCGTTCAGAGATAAATGCAGGCTTCGGCTTTGTATGCTCCAGCAAAAAGTAAATTCGTAGTACGCGCTGGGGCCTCGTGGGTTACCAGTCATCTTTTCCATTTTTTGCTTTGTGAACCCTTGTCCATAATAACGAGACAAAATTTCCTGTATCTACCCATTCCGCCCATAAAATAGCCGTCCATAGTTCGGAATGCAGGTTTCTATGTTGACGGGACAGGATTGCATGGCGAGAGGGCGGTTGCCGGAAATTTCGTGCGTACTGCGGGGTGCCCATATTAACGAGACATACTGTAGTAGCAAGGGTATACGCTTAGCCGACCATGGTGTCCAATGCACATACATGCACTCTAGCATGTGGGTTCTGCAGAGGTTCAATAATCAAAGTTAAAGAGAAATGTAATCAAAGAGAATCATAAGATGTTCCTGGTTCGTTAAAACATTTGCAGATTGTTTGTACTCATGGGTATCAGCAGCGAGCATGCTGCAAATGTAATTGATAGGCAAAGGTCAAGGCTGTCATGGGGCGAGTTTAACCAAAAGAAAGGGTGAAAGACCGTCATAGATGATGCGAGGTAACTTAGTTTTCGTTGCCTTGGAAGGGAGGAGCGAAAAACAACTCTCCCCTACCCCCTACATGCGAACTCGAGGATGTGGTTCGGACCCCACTAGACGCACATACACCCATACACACAACACGGTAATCTAAGGAGGATAATCAAAGGAGGATAATCGAGTCCGCGGAGTCTATGTGAAGGAGGACGATAATAGAGGGAGATTTTAGAGTCTGCAGAAGAGTGGGTGTCACAACCCCCTGCCCGCTTGCGCAACAGGAGGCACGGCAACAGTTATTATGTGTAGGTCAGTTGGCCCGTGCGCTTGTACGTGTGTCTAAGTTGTGGGGACGAGAGAGTTCACACGAAAGGCCATTTTAAAGAACAAACACAACATTTAATTGACGGGAAAGGTACAAAAACAAAACAAATTGAGCAGAGATACTAACAAAGGACAACCGCACGACTGCTTGCGTGCGCAGACGCTTAGGGCGAGGCACGCGACAGAGGAATAATACGTGCCCACTAACTCTCAACTGACAACAGGTCGAAACAAACAGCACACAACGAACTACTAAGGCTCTGCACGAGCGCACCTAAACAAACAATTCCTACAGGAATTCTCGCGGTGCCCGCTTGCTGACGCCGCCCAACTATAACGGACACTCAGGTCTCTACACGGCTCCACGAGCACGACTCTCAAATGCTCACCTCGGATCTTTCACCCTACACGGGCTGCCGGCTGACCTACATTCGGTACAGCTTACTACAAACCAAATGCTCACCCGGAGCTCTAGCCCAACGCGAGATATATGCTGACCTAACTTCGGCACAGCTAACACATTTCACGGCATGGTTTAGAGGACTGTACGACAAGAAACTCTGCTCTAGGTAATCCCCATCCTCAAACCAAAAAAACAAACAAAGGATCCTACAACATGTCCCGGCTAGCTTTGAACAACGACTTTCGCCGAAGGCACGTCTTCTTCGCCTGGCACTTCGCTTACGCATTTGGGGCCGGAGAGGTGCGGGACGAGATGGCCTGTGGCTGACGAAGACGATCAGGAACCGTTGCAGTTGTGAAGGTGGACGACGAGCCTACTGATCCGAACTCCGCTAAAGACGGTGCCCCTTCCTCGTTGACCCCTGCGACGAGACGGGACGACCCCCATAAGAGACTAGACGGAGACTGCCCTGAGGCTAGGTTCAGAGTTACCAGATGCTCCAACCAAATACCACCCAATGATCAAGTTAAACTCGCCCAAATCTCGCCAATGAAAAACAAATCCCGCCAAATTTGGCCAGAAAGTCGCCGAAAGTTTTGTAAGACATTAAAAAGCACATTTAAGCTCACAACATTTCGAAAATAAAGGCAAATAACCTTGTACTTACGCAACGGGCATCAATCTAGAAAACTAAAACACCTGCACTATGTGGCGCTGCGTTGTAGAGGGTTCATACACACGCTCATTTTCATCTTTCGACTTCATAAAAAAAGACGGCGACAGCTGGAATCGGACACACCATCACTATGAGTATTCACAAAACACATTAGACAATAGAGGGCCAAACCATGCAGGTCAAATTGATGCATGGTTTCATTACAGTATCAAAGTTTGGAAGTGTGGCTTTCAAAATATTCCAAAAGTGCGCCCTTATGTTACCTCGGCGAACTGTAATTTTCAGTTTTGCGTGTTCTGATTCATATTTTTATGATCACATTTCATTTGTCGATGACTGTTCATATATGTGTGTCTGCCTGTGAAATGTTTGAGGCAATAAAAATTTGCTTCAAGCATTTGGAGGTGTTGGTGTTCAGACATCTTTTCACCTATGATCTGGAGTACTTAAAATAAGGCGAAATAAACTCCGAATTTCGGAGAATTGGATATTTGCCAGATGTAAACTCCCAAAAACATCGTAATTTCGCTCAGCAATAAGCCTCGAAAAATACCCTCCAAATTTTACCAAAACTAAACTCCGAAAACCCGGGGCCCTAGATATCGGCAAAGATAAAAGAAAGACGACAAGCTCGTAGAGGAAACATCAAATTTTCTGCTCTTGCACTTCTTTAAGTTTTTCCAGAATTTCACCACTCATATGTCTGACAGGTCATCAACATTTGCTTGCAGAAGGCGATATTCATACAGGGGGATTCTCTTGTTGGGATGCGCTGCTCAGCAGAGCAGCGCAAGTTAACAATGCGCGTCCCAAACAACTAAACTTTTATTATCAACCTTCCTCCCGAAGATAACTTTCTCTTGCGTGCGCATGCGCTCTTAGCACCACACACGGAAGCGCCGCTTTGCGTCGCCACAGTACTCCCCCCCCTAGTGAGTGCGCGCACAACGGCCGCACTCGGACGACCCACAGTTCAGTTCATGCGCACCGGGGGTCTCGTACACCGTCCGCTCCGCGTATTCAACCGTTTGAGGACTTGTTGGGGCTTCGCTACGTGGTCTGCCGGGGGCCCCTCCGACGATGGAGCTTGAGGTGGTGCAGATACTTCGCTGTCGGAGTCCACGTGTGCTGATTTTACGCCGTCCAGAGAAACCACGTCGTGACGACCACATCTGTCGATCGTAATGTGCTTGTCTCCACGTTGCAGCACACTGAAAGACCCGTCATACGGGGGCTGGAGAGGACGCTGTACGGCGTCGTTCCTCACAAACACGTGAGAACAGGAGAATAGTTCACGGTGCACGTGGTCTGGCCGGGCTGTGGGCGGACGCGGAAGAACAGCGCGTAGCTTGCTCATGATATCTTGCAGTCGCACGGCGTAGTCTGTGTTCGCGTACACGTTCTCGTCCTTACTGGGAGTGAAAAACTCCCCTGGGAGGCGAAGCGTTGTTTCGTACAGCAGTTCAGCAGAGCAGCATCCAATATCTGCTTTCAGCGCCGTCCTAACTCCCAATAGAAGAAAAGGCAGTGCCTTTACCCAATTGTGACTCGCAGTAGCCGTCAAACTCGTCTTCAGCTGCCGATGAAACCTTTCCACCATACCGTTGCTTATGGGATGGTAGGCAGTTCTTCTGATTCGGGAAGTACCCAAGAGCCGGGTGACGCTTGCCAATAGGGCCGACTCAAACTGCGTTCCGCGATCCGTAGTCACGGTTGCTGGAACTTCGAAGCGGGCTACCCAGTAGTAGATAAATGCTCGGGAGACGGTATCAGCAGTCATATCTGGAATGGGCACGGCCTCCGGCCACCGCGTGAAGTGATCGATGCAAGTTAGCAAGTAGCTTTGCCCCTGGCACAAGGGCAGTGGTCCCACAATGTCAACATGCACATGGGCAAATCGAGAGTCCGGCAGAGGGAAGGATCCCAAGGGGGTCACGGTATGTCGCTGAACTTTGGAGCGCTCGCATGCGAGGCACTCTCGTGTCCAGTCTCGGACATCCCGGTTTATTCCAGGCCACACGAACCTCGCTGTGCATAGCCGTTTCGTGCCTCGAATCCCGGGATGCGCCAGGCTGTGCAGCGAGTCGAAAATGCTGCGACGGAGGTTCGAGGGGACGAACGGTCGGGCCCTGCCTGTAGACATGTCGCAGCATAACGACCCTGTGGGTTCTGCCAACCATTGCAGCTTCAAGGCGTTGGGTGAAGACGTCAGTATATCCTTCAATTCACCGCCACTGCGTTTTGCCGCCGTTAGTGGGGTGAAGTCCCGGCCGCTCGGCAGGCTGATGGCATTCACTGGAGTGCGCGAAAGAGCGTCGGCAGCAGCATTATCCGTCCCGCTGACATGGCGTACGTCTGTCGTGAACTCTGCGATGTACGACATTTGGCGGAGCTCCCGTACCACGTGCTCACCATTATCGGAGTTCCCGCGCAATGCGAAGGTGAGCGGCTTGTGATCCGTCAGAACAAAAAATTACGGGTGATGCTTGCCGGCGCCTTCTACGTAATAGCGGAAATGTCGTATGTCAGCGTATATGGCCAGGAGTTCCCTACCAAAGGTGCTGTATCTCCGTTCGGATCGGCTCAATTTTCTGGAGAAGAACGAAATTGGTCGCCACACTCCGTTCACCTTCTGCTGCAACACGGCTCCAATCGCTGCATCGGAGGCGTCCACCATTACGCATTGAGGAACACCTGGGAATTGTAGCATTTGCATTTTGTAGCATTGCATTTGCAATTGTAGCATTGTAGCATTTGCAAAAGCTTCCTTACTCATCTGGAATGCTTGTATGGATTGGTCGTTCAACTGGATGGCAGTGTCCTTAGATCCTGCTGCGGCAAGTAGGCTGTGGAGAGGGTAAAGGATGTTGGCGCATTTCGGGATAAAAGTTCACGAGTCCCAGGAGCTCTCAAAGCTGGCGGATGTTTTTCGGCTGTGGAAACTGCCGTACTGCTTCCACCTTGTCCTTCTGGGGCTGCACTCCTGCACTTGAAATGCTGTGGCCCAAAAATGATAGTGTCGGTACCCCAAGCACGCACTTTGCCGCATTGATAACGATGCCATTCTCTGTCAGTCGCTGCAGCGCAGATGCCGCTCGTGCTCTTCAGGAGTGCTGCTAGCAATCAGAAGATAATCCAGGTATACCTTGCAAAAATCGAGGCCACGGAAAACACCATCCATGAATCGCTGAAAAATTTGGCTGGCGTTGCGTAAGCCGAAGGGTATACGTAGGAACTCGAACATTCCGAACGGCGTTGTTATTGCGGTCTTGGGAATATTCTCCGGTGCTACGGGTATCTAATGATATGCTCCCACTAGATCGATTTTAGAGAAAATGGTAGCACCATGCAGGAAGGAGGTCATGTCATGAATGTGTGGCACTGGGTAACGGTCTGGTACGGTTACCCGGTTCAGCGCTCGATAGTCCCCGCAAGGGCGCCAATCACCGTCTGTTGATTTGGGGACCATGTGAAGAGGTGAGGCATATGGGCTCGATGAAGGATGTGCTATCCGGAGTTCCATCCTGAGGGAAAACACCTGTCGGGCCAGTCGTAGCTTCTCGGGTGACAGGCGCCGTGGTCGCGCGCCGGTGGGCCTGTGGTTTCGATGTGATGCTGGACCCCTTGATTTTCTTCAGGAAATGCCTGTTACTGTCGCGTCAACTCTGGAAACTCTTGTAGTATGGCGGTGAAGTACGCTTCTCCAGACGGACTAAGCAAGGTTGGACTGATAGGGGGGTGCCAACACGGCGTGCCTTGTACCGCTCCCCGAGAAACAGGATCCTGAAGCCGTTTGTTGCTGACGTCGACCAACAGACCGAAGTACTGGAGAAAGTCTGCGCCTAGTATGGCGAATTTGACATCGGCAGCTATGCACACCCATCTAAACGTTCTGGCGAAACCGAAGTTCAGCGAGAGTGAACGATGGCCATATGTTGTTATCACCGTGTTGTTGACAGCTTGCAGGGGTGATGCACTAGGTTTCTTTCTTTCGGCTTGTGACGCCGGTATAACGCTCACCTCGGCGCCTGTGTCGACTAAGAAACGTACTCCGTTGTTGGGGTCGGTAACAAAGAATACCGAGGGACGACTTGGAGGCAACGTAGTAGGACTGGTCGCCCTCAGTGCTTGCCGCGGCTGTTTCCCGAGTACGCGCATGGTGGAACACATTTACGGGCACTATTTCCGAACCTCCTGATGAAACCAGCATGTATGTTGGCGCTGCATTTGAGATAGCGGCGTGTTAGGCTCGGTTATCGTTTGCGCCCTTCTGCTTGCGTGCAAAGCTGAAACCGTTTCGGTGAGTTACGAAATCGCCTCACGCATCTCTTGAAGTTCGTCTTGAAACTGCTGTGCTTGCACGGCAGCCACGGGTGTGGGCGGGGTTAGCGCTACTAGTTGGTTAGCAAGCTCTGCGGCCGCGGTTAAATCTTTGTGCTCTGAGGCAGCGACGACCATGCGGACGCCTGAAGGCAACTTTTGCAAAAAAAGTGCTCGGACAAATGCTCCGTCTAGCGTGGTTGATGTCTCGCCGAGCAACAGTTGCATGTGCCGCAAAAGCTGGCTAGGAGTACGGTCGCCGAGTTCCGTGCTGCAAAGCAATTGCTGCAGTCGTTGTGGTTCGGAGGGCGTGACTGGGCAAACAAGGGTTTATTTTAGCGTTGAATATGCATTTTCGACAGGTGGTGCGAGCAAAAGGTTCCTTACTTCAATGGCTATGGCGGGCGGCAGGCTGCTGACTACGTAGAGGTATTTCCCAAGGTCTGCGGTGATGCGTCGTGCTGCGAACTGCGCTTCCACTTGTACGAACCAAAGTGCAGGGTCCGCAGTTCAAAAAAGTATTTCTTTTGCAGTGCGCAGGCAGAAGTGGCGAAGACCGGAGATGCCGAGCGGAACGCGTTCCGCTCCCCGCAAGCAGACGACGCTCGCTTTCCTAGCGCAACTCGCAACCGCAGCGCCTCGGTGGCGAGAGTCGCGGCCGGCCGCCTTCTCTCCATGGCCGCTGCGGGGAGATACGAAGCTGAAACTAAAGCGTGGCAAACTGTTCGCATGGCGACGCAGGGAAACATCCCCTTGCGAGGGGCATGATCAAATGCAGAGCATTTCCGGACGCGCACGACGTTAAGTAGTTTGCGTTACGTTAATGTTGTTGCACTTGTGGCAACTGCTGACGAGAGAGCGCTCGTCAGCAGTAAAATTGGCAGCCTCGGTGCACGTTTAGTACGAGAGAGGGGAGAGAGTTTCCTTGAAACGTGCCTGGGCGCGCTATCGAATGTTGATCGCGCCGATAGCGAAACGTCTGAGCCGGGCCTGTCGAGGCGAGCGATGCGGACAACTACGGACGCCAAGAACGGGTGACATCGTGAGTTAAAGAAATGCTCTGCATTTAAAAGGGGGCAGCTTACCGTCGACTGAGGAGACTGTCGTAGGGGCGTCTGTCGTGCACGTTGAAGCCATATTGCGACTGGTTCGACACTCCGGTGGCTGCGTCTGAATTCCGGGTCACCAATGTTGGGACGCGCTGCTCGGCAAAGAAGAGCAAGTGAACAACGCGCGTCCCAAACAACTAAACTTTTATTATCAAACTTCCTCCCGAAGATAACTATCTCTTGCGTGTGCATGCGCTCTTTGCACCCAACACAGAAGCGCCGCTTTGCGTCGCCACACTTTTCGTGTATTGCCAAATCAAACATGGTGTCGTGAAATAGGTTTCATTCGTACAGGTTTTAAACTTCCTCGGTGCAGACACAACCGAGTTCCGGTTTTGACAAGATCATAATTTCGAGTTGCAATGATCTAAGATATTGTCACAAAGCCAGGTACGACGCAGTTGTTTTGGAAAAGAAACAAGTTTATTGGAGCGAACTTGTGCTCCTCTAACAACTCAAAAGTATACAGAGGCGGCGAAACAGCGGTCAACAACGTGACGTGCGTCAGCGAACGTCGCAGAATCGAATGCCGCGGCGTCTGCTGTGCAGGCTTTTATCCTTCGGCGCGAGAGTTTCTGGAACCGTCGATTCACATCCAGAACATTGTAGATCACAGAATATTATTCTGGGCTAGCGGCGTTGGGGCGAAACACTCTGCTTATCTTAATGAGATAGCCCGTGCGGCATAAAAACAAAGAATGGAACACGCGCTTCGCATGGGACACAGATAACAGATCCGGGCGCGGCCGGGCATTAAAAACCAACAATAAATAAACAAACCCGTATATGGATCGCGGCATTACCCCCCTCTAAGAGTGCATCGACCCGATGCTAAAATAAAATGACAGTCCGAACGAATAGCAACAACAAAACAACAAGAGAAAAGTTCGTCATTTTGCGAAGTACGGTTTAAGGCGAACCACGTGGACGACTTCGGCTCGTGTACGTCGTCGTGATTTGCCGGAATCACCACTGGGGATCACTTCGTAGGTTAATTTGCGAACACGTCGTAGCTGGTAGGGTCCGAAATACCGTCGCAGAAGCTTTTCACTGAGTCCGCGTCGTCTAATGCGAGTCCAAACCCACACACGATCCCCTGGTTGGTACTCGGCGTCTAGGCGTCGGAGGTTGTAGCGGCCGGCATCCACCATTTGCTGGTCCGTTATACGAACTCGAGCGAGCTGGCGGGCCTCCTCCGCACGTTGAAGGTATCCTTGGACGTCGGCGTTGAGGTCGTCATCTTCTACATACGGAAGCATGGCGTCGAGCATCGTAGTCGGCCGTTTCCGTAGACAAGCTCGAATGGTGTCATCTGCGTAGTTTCCTGCGTCGCTGTATTGTACGCAAACGTGACATACGGGAGGACTTCGTCCAAAGTCTTATGTTCAACGTCGACGTACATGGACAGCATATCCGCAATCGTCTTGTTCAGACGTTCCGTTAGTCCGTTCGTTTGGGGGTGGTACGCCGTCGTCCTTCGGTGATCCGTGTTGCTGTAGCGTAAGATTCTTTGCTTCAGATACACAGTAAAGGCCGTTCCGGGGTCCGCGATTAGGACTTCTGGGGTTCCATGTCGCAGCACAACTTGGTTTATAAAGAACTTTGCAACTTCTTGTGCAGTCCCCCTCGGAATAGCAGCGGTCTCTGCGTAGCGCGTCATGTAGTCTGTCGCTACGACAATCCACTTGTTCTCTGATCGTGACGTAGGGAACGGGCCTAGAAGGTCCATTCCAATCTGTTGAAAGGTCCTCGACGAGACGGCGATCGGTTGCAGAGTTCCGGCGGGTCTTGTCGGCGGCGTTTTTTGTCGCTGGCAGTCAAGGCAACTCCGAACGTAGTGGGTGACGTCGGATGAAAGGCGGGGCCAGAAGTACTTCGCCTTAACTTTTGTAATAGTGCGAGCTGTGCCGAGATGTCCGGAAGAGGGGTCGTCGTGGGACGCTTCCAAAATTTCGTCACGACGGTCTGCGGGGATGACAAGTAGATAATTCGTTCCCTTTCCGGAGCTGAAATTCTTCACGAGGACGGAGTTTTTGAGGCCGAATGCTGGTAAGTTCCACTTGAACGCTCTAGGCAAGGTGACGTTTCGTCCTTCGAGGTAGTCGATCATTACGCGCAAGTCGGGGTCGGCACGCTGCGGGGCGGCTAGGTCGCTCTCCGTAACAACCCCGAAGAACGCGCAGTCTTCATCGAATTCTTGTGGTGGTGGGTCGACAGGGGCGCGGGACAGGAAGTGGGCGTCGGAGTGTTTCCTGCCGGATTTGTAGACGATTGTAACGTCGAACTGTTGCAGGCGCAAACTCCACCACCCAAGACGGCCAGAGGGGTACTTTAAATTGGCGAGCCAACACAGCGCATGGTGGTGTGTCACAACCTTGAACGGTCTACCATACACGTATGGGCGAAATTTTGAAATGGCACATATGATTGCCAGGCACTCTTTTTCGGAGGCAGAGTAGTTTTTATCCTCCTTCGACAGACCACGGCTTGCATAGGCGATTACCTTTTCGCACCCGCTTTGCTTTTGGACTAGGACGTCCCCCAAACCTATATCGCTGGCGTCCGTGTGCATTTCCGTTTCGGCGTTTTCGTCGAAATGAGCGAGCACGGGAGGGTTTTGCAGGCGTTGTTTCAGCTCGCAGAATGCTTTTTCTTGAGCGTTTTCCCGGGCGAAACGAGTGCTATCTTTTGTGAGGCGCGTGAGTGGCTCTGCGATGCGTGCGAAGCTTCCGACGAAGCGCCGGTAGTATGCGCACATTCCGAGAAATCTTCGCACGCTCTTTTTGTCTTTCGGTCTTGGAAAGTTCGCTATGGCTGATGTTTTCCCTGGGTCAGGCAGGACTCCCGCGGCGTTGACGACGTGTCCCGAAAACTTGAGTTCCTTGTAAGCGAAGCGGCACTTTTCGGGCTTCAGCGTTAACCCCGACGAGCGAATAGCCTCGAGTACAGAACCTCCAACCTTGCAAGGTGTTCATCGAAAGTCCGGGCGAATACCACAACGTCGTCGGGGTAGACGAGGCAGGTGTGCCACTTCAGGCCAGCTAGCACAGTGTCCATGACTCGTTCAAACGTTGCTGGCGCTGTGCACAGCCCAAACGGCATCACCTTAAACTCGTACAGACCGTACGGGGTTATAAATGCAGTCTTTTCTCGGTCTGTCTCGTCCACTTCAACTTGCCAGTAGCCGGTCTTCTGATCCATCGATGAGAAGTAATTCGCGTGGCAGAAGTGGTCGAGGGCGTCGTCGATTCTTGGCAGGGGGAACACGTTCTTTTTGGTGATTTTTGTTCAGTCTCCGGTAGTCAATGCAGAACCTTAAAGTGCCGTCCTTTTTCTTCACGAGTACGACCGGCCAAGCCCACGGACATTTCGATGGCTGTATTATGTCGTCGCTGAGCATGTCGTCGACTTGAGTCTGGATGGCTTCCCGCTCGTTGGAAGAGGCGCGGTATGGCGACTGTCGGGTAGGTCGGGCTCCATCTTCGGTTATTATTCGGTGCTTCGCTAGAGGTGTCTGACGTAGTTTCGAGTTCGACGAAAATCACTCACGGTAGCGACGCAGCAAAGCAAATAGTGTGTTTCGTTGTTGTTGTGGTAGCACCGGATTCCCGTCGAAGGAATGCGGAAATTTGAAGGTATTTTCGGGTGCGCGTTCAAAGTCGGCGACTGCGATCACGTCACTTGCTTGTTGCGTTTCTTCGAGGAATGCAATTACACTGCCCTTGCTTAATTGCTGGTACTCCTCGGTGAAATCGGTGACCAAAACGTGGGATTTGCGTTGCTTAAACCGCACAATGCCTCTTGCGACAGACACACCGCGGTCGAGAAGCAACCTTTGGTCACTCTCCACGATAGCGTCGGCATCAGGAGCAGCACCTTGACAGTAGACGGTGATCATCAAGCTTGCGCGGGGTAGCAGGGTGACATGATCATCGGCGATCCTTACAGCTGCAACAGTGTTCGGGGTTCGGTTCTGGCGTCATAGAGTAATCGGAGGAAAACGTTATCGACTTTGTCTGCAGATCAATTATTGCGCCGTTGTCTGTCAAAAAATCCATTCCGAGAATTATGTCGCGGAAGCAGTTGGGCAAAACGACGAACACTGCAGGGTACGTCGTGCCGTTTATGGTGACGCGCGATGTGCACGTTACACTTGGCGTCACGAGGTGGCCTCCTGCTGTGAGTATGTGCGGACCGTCCCATTTGGTCATAACTTTCTTCAGCTTAGACGCAAATGGTCCGCTCATTACGGAGTAGTCGGCTCCCGTGTCTATGAGGGCGACTACATCAAAGCCGTCGATGGACACCTTGACGTCGGATGCCACCTTCCTCGAGTTCCGGGTGCGTCGGGGCGTCGCTTCTCGGCTTGTGCGTGTTGACGGTCGGGCACTGTGCGTCGTCGTTGTCGCCGTCTTCTCAGCGGACGTCTCGGTCAGGTCGGGTATGCGTCGTGCCGTATAGCTGTCGTCGTGTTCGGGAGTCTCGTCAGGGTTAGGTCAGGTCATCGGGATGAGGGCATGTCGTGAATCACTATCTTCGGCGCGTCCTTGCGTCGTTGGAGGGTTTCCGGTTTTCCGACCTCCCACGGGCGAAGTCAGCACTGCTACGGCGGTCCGGCGACTGGTACGGGTAGGGCGACGGCGAACGGTTGAAACGGGCTGGTCCACGGCTGGTGTTGGACAGGTATTCTTCAATGTCAGATGGGCGCTGGCCCGGTTGGGGGAGTGGTGCGTCAACGGAGAAACCACGAAGTCCGAGTCTCTTGTTTGGGCAGCGACGGTAGACGTGGTCGGCCTCTCCGCAGTGGTAGCACAGAGTACGATTATCCGGTGTTCGCCATATGTCAGTCTTCTTCGGCGTCTGGTTTCGTATTACAGGGGGTCGGGCGGGCGACAGTGGGCGGCGGTAGGGCGGTGCCTCTTGACAACGTGTTGGAACAGGGCGGTGTCGACGAACAACCGCGGAGTAGGTCATAGCCTCTGGCTCGCGGGGTGCTTCGGGCGGCATAGAAGTTCCCAAAGCCTGCTTCGTGACATCTGGTTGTTTCGGAAAAGAAACAAGTTTATTGTAGCGGACTTGTGCTCCTCTAAAGTCCGGAATACATGGAGCGTTTATGCGACGAATAGTCGACGAACTTCGCCCGGCGGCGTCCGCTGGACGCCCGGCGGCGGAAAATATCGTCCGCCACCGATCTAGCCGGGACAGAAAAAGTTCGTCGCCGTCGACGGCAGCGGCAAAACGTTGCCAAACATGGCGGCGCCCTCTCCGCCGCTTCACAGCGATTACAGCTTCGTCACTAATCCCTCAATGCGATATCGTGTTCTAAACCGTTTACTTCGAATTAAATTTGTCCACTCTTGCCCTCACATCAATTTTCAAGCGACAAATAGTCTTCTTTTTTCAGATAGAAGGGCGTTTTTCTAGCTGTTAATCCTGACGCAGTAGCGTTTGTCGTCGTCATAGCAACGGTTTCGCGAGATGTGGCGAGACAAAAACATTAAAAACTTCTTCTACACAACATTTTACGCCTTTATGGAGGGTTTTGCAACTAAAAAGCAATAATAATAGTCCTGACGGCTTTTTTTGCTTCTCTTGTGTTTCACTTGTATTTGCCTCATCTAGCCACACTGACAGCAGCGCAGCGGCGAGGCGGCGGCGGCCGCCGTACTTTGCTACATGTGGCCACAGAACAGGGAGGATATGTAGCGCAGCCCGACGAACATTCGGCGTCTTGACGCGGCTGGTCTTCCGCCGCGCGAACTTCGTCGTGAAAGATCGCCTTAACAACTGGCCTTAACAACTCAAAAGAATACAGAGGCGGTCAAACAGCGGTCAACAAAGTGACGTGCGTCGGCGAACGTCGCAGAATCGAATGCCGCGGCGTCTGCTGTGCAGGCTTTTATCTTTCGGCGCGAGAGTTTCTGGAACCGTCGATTCACATCCAGAACATTGTAGATAACAGAAGAGTATTCTGGGCATGCGGCGTTAGGGCGAAACACTCTGCTTATCTGAATGAGATAGCCCGTGCGGCATAAAAATAAAGAATGCAACACGCGCTTCGAATGGGACACAGATAACAGATCCGGGCATTAAAAACATACAATAAATAAACAAACCCGTATATTGTTCGCGGCAATATAAACGCTGAATCGGTGCACCAATTATCAGTAGGACGCTTCGAACGCGACCAGATATCTCGCTTGCGCTTGAAATATCGCCTGAATTTGGTGCCCGTGCCCGAAACTAAAACTGACCAAAAACCCGGCCAACCGCCAAAAATATTTCTTCTAACCAAACGAAAGCGAAAGTCGCCCAATTTGGCGCTTTCTCGCCAATCTGGTAAACCTGGCTAGGTTGCGCCTCCCTTTTTATTCCTTCTGGCCGACGAGAGGGTGGCAATGCCCGGCTGGTTTGAACTAGTTCTCTGACTCATCCGAACACTTGTCGTGCCCAGCAGGTGTTCTACAAACATGCCCGGACAAGATCCACTCCTACCGGCCGACGTACAATGCCGGGGTACAATGCCCGGCCGCGTTGAACTAGTTTTCTGACTCATCCGAACACCTGCCATACCAGCCCGTGCGCGACGCGGGTTCCCAAGCGCTTGGGACCCGATCGGGAACCTCTCAGGCTACCTCCCTCCTTCGCGAGGCGAAATGAGCCCCGCGTCAATAATCACCTAAACAGGGTGCCCCGTGTTCTCGAGACGAGGAAGAAGCCATCCAAAGATGGCCTGCGTGGAAGGCAGCCGTAATGTCGGACATGCCAACAAATATATATTGGTTTTCTGTCCAGGCGTTTGTGACAGTGGGAAACGGGAGGATGCCTTAGCTCGGTTTGGTCGGTGGTCTCGCCGGGGAAGATGCGTCGGTCCCCAGGTCGTCTGCGGTGAGTCCCGTTGATCGGTGACGCAATTCGGGTACACCTGGACCGCGCACAGTCCCCTCCCAGAGGAGAATTCTCGGGGCCGGAAGTCGCCGCTGTCGACCCACTCGGACCTACACCGCACCTCCCAGAACCGGCCGCCGCGTCAGAGCAGCACGACCTTCCACCGCCACTTCTCACTTCTTTCTCCCCGCGAGTCGCGAACCCCACGCTGCACCGAACACACAGCCTTTTGGACAACGCGTGTTCCGAGAATCAAGCGGGTGGGACCTGTGTTGTTCGCGGCACTCTCGTCCCCGTTCTCGCCGAAACACTGACCCGTGGGCCGCAATGGCGGCAAAGACTTCCACTCCGCCGGCATCCCCTCCCTGGGCCCCAATATGGCGAGCGAAAAAAAAGCCATGCAGGACCTGAATTTCGCGACAAAGACATTCCAATATCAAACTACTTGATGTAACATGAGCCGGAGTGACGTAATATGAGCGTGCACAATAAACGCAGTTTTCAGTGTGTTAGCTGTACGTTAGCACTCAAGTGATATGACCAAACGGAATGGAGGCCCCACTGCAATCGGCCATTTGTTTTTTTGTGGTGGGTTATATCGGTGGCTGTCAGTCGAAAAACAAGATTTTGTGATATCATAGAGAAGCATCTGGAAAGTGTCTATGGGGCTGCTACTGCTTCACACATTTTCAGTAATATCTTATTTTTTAAAGTTTCCAATAAAATTGATGTTATTTCTTATTGGGGCAAATAAGTCTTTTTAATGAACGAATCTTGGCCCCTTTGACACCCTGCCTGCTGTGGCAGTAAACAGTGGTCGCTAAACAAATGCACACTTTCCAGCCAGCTTTGGTGGCATATAACGATTCACTAGGATTTTCTATGGCCAACATAAATTCCAAGAATGTACGGTGGTACACTCCAGGGCAGTGCAAGTCCCCCCCCCAGCAAAATTTTACAGCAGGACTGGACACTCTTAACGCAACCAATAGGCTCCACAGGTGGAAATCAGTACCTCCACTGTTACGATAAGCCAGCGGAAGTGCTTGCTGCAGCCCTCCTCGGCTGTGTGGTGGAGCCTCCACTACGTGCGCCTTTCGTGCAGGCCTCCCTGTCGGTGACTAACGAATGCAGCCGACGGATCCAAACACGAAGCTACATGTCTGGAAAAGTCGGATCACTGGCGCCTCGCTACCTTCGTGATTCCAACTTCGGTGGCGGCCGACGCAACACGCAGAGACTTGTGCGAAGGACGCGGAAGCCGTTGCGGAGACCTCCTTTCCCCCCCTATCGGACTCAGCGTGCGCCGTTACTACGCGGCCGCTCACTAACTCTGGAAAGAGTGTTGTGTGTGTCTGTACCGTTCGTGTAGTGTTCACAATCTAGAGGGAGTGCTTGTTTGACCGTTAGAGGTTTGGGTATAAATAGGCCCTCCCTGCAATGGCTGTAGTTAATTCCTGTTTGAGCAGTGAATGAATGCTGTCACTCTGCTCGAGTCGAGTACTGTAATTGCGCCAATCGGGGTATTGCTCTTGTCGTGCTTCGGCTCATCTCTCGCCATGAAGTAAACAAGTTAAGTTTGTATTCGGCTTCTGGTCTTCTTCGAAGCAGCCACATTGGCTGGCCTCCCGCTTCACCCCGCTACCACGCGCATGTCGGAGGCGACGGAGCTCGTCTCGGGTACGCCTGCTCGTATGCAACGACTGGTTGCCAGCGGTGGGATGACAACGTTGCAATAACTGGGGACAGCGGTGGGATGACGACGTCGCAACAACTTGTGGCAGCGGTGGGATGGCAACTTTGTGGCAACACCTGACGCCAGCGGTGCGAGATCCAATACCACGGACGTCAAGGTGGCTTCGGACTTCGTAGAATTCACAGCAGTCAATGGTGAGTGCGGGATTTATTTTCACTGAGCTTTACCAGGCTCTAAGGATAGCTGGTAGGGCATGTGTTTTTTTCGCGTGGGTTATTAGCGCAAAACATTTTTGGTGCAGTGGGAAAGCAGTACTCTAGACCGGCCTTGAATTTGAGGGCGTTAAAAAAACCGCAGTTGTTGGAGCTTGCAAAAGGGTTGCGCTTGGATGTTTCGGACGCGCTGAGAAAGCCAGAGCTAATACACGTCATACTCGCTGCTGGGGCTAACGATGATGAGCTGTCAGAGGGCATTGAGCTGATGAATGACAGGGATACCGATAAACGTCAGGCTGCAGAGGCAGAACACGAGGAGAAAAGGAAAGAGAGGTGATGTGAGCTTGAGGAAAGAAAGCGAGAACAGCAGTAGCTCGAGCGGTAGAAACAGGAATAACAAGAGGAAAAGAGCGTAGACGCTGAGGAGCAGTGCCAAAAGAAACCTTTTGAAGCGCGCAAACAGGCTGCGTGTTACAACTGCAGCGAGACGAAGCATTTCGCCGCGAGTTGCAAGAAGGGCAAACTTGTCTTTCACGTGCTAGACCAGAGTGAGGATAGCAGGAACTTTCTGGAGCCGTACATACGTGAGCTCGTGGTTAGCGGTAAAGCGTTCCGAGTTATTCGGTACCACGCGGCGACTGTAGACATGGTCCACCCTTCGTACGTAGACCAGATCAATTGACGGGACAGTGTTTGGTGAAGCAGGCCGTAGCAGCAGGGAACGTGCGCCTTCCGATTGCTAAAGCCAGCATCGCAGTTCCGTTTGGTGAACTTGCCACGCAAGCGGCGGTATCCCCACAACTTCTTCCAGAATACAGGTACCTATTCTCGAACAGGTCTGATCAGCTGTTATGCGAACCGGGTCAGATTTTTGAAGCGATTCCGCGCAAACAATCAGCTGAGCTCGCTACGAAGGGCTCAAGTAAGGATAGTGTCGCCACCTGTGAGGGGAACGGCGAGACTCAGACAGAAAGCAAAAATGGGGCATTTCCGGATGCTCACGACAGAGGACAACGTAAATGCACTGCGAGTAAGGCCCCTACCGAGAGCGGAGATGTGTCAGCGTCGTGTTCGGAGTGCTCTGGTTCACGAGAGGCCTTGAAAACGGCTGTCGACGCGAATGCACGCAGAACGTTCAGCGGAAAAGCCTAAATAGTGACTATAGCAAAAATGACGCAAAACGAGTCCGTTGAAACGAAAGGTGTTTCTCCGGACGCGAGTTAGGAACCAAGCTACGCTGGGGCATAGCCGGCAGTCGAGACACTGAACGGTTTGCACGGTGCAGCTAAGCGTAGCGACTGCACCACATCTGAGCGGGCCGTTAGCGTCGCACCCCCAACTCAGATACTCGGATGTCGAACAACGGCCAGCCGAGCACGTAGCCATTCCGGTGTCGCCTGCGGTTGAGCCGTCGTGTGAGACCGGGCTGCCCGTGCCTAGATTGGCGTTGACAGCCGAAAAGGAGAACGAAAACACCCTTCGTTGTTCGCTTGCCGACAGTGTCGCAAACAAATGCGGCAAGAGCTCTCGTGCGCGCCTGCCGAGTGGCAGCGCCAGACGCTCGCTTTGCGCCGGGTCTTAGCGGACCTCGGAGTGGCCGAGAACGAAAGCGCACGCCTTGCTCAAGTGGTGGAAAGTAGAGCAGTTTTCTCCGCATGCTCGAGAAACGTGTCGGAATAAGACCGATGTCCTCTCGACCGGTCGCAGTCGCTTTCAGAGAACGGGCGCACCGAAGGTGCGATTCAAAAAGCTGAAAGGTCAGGGCAATGACGAGAGCTCAAATCGCGGATCTCAGCACGAGAAGTGGCCTGTAGACGTCTGACTTTCTCAATTTCATCGTTTTTCCTGAAGCAGGTTTAGCCCGCTACGAATACATTTCTGTTTGTGTGGGACATTTCGAATCACGCGAAATGTCACCTTTCAAGTTTGTGTGCTTGTCTAAAGTACTGCTGAGCTAAAACATCACTAGTGCCGTTAGTTATCAGCGTATTTTATCGCAACTAAAGTCCTGGTGGAGCTTCAGTGTGGATTTGTCTTCGCACTTGCCGGCGATGCGGTTGTGTCTTCCTGTGTTCTGTTGCTTGCCTGACCAAGCCAGAGATGTTCTTGGCGGGCCACTATTCGTCTAGTGACCGGCCCGGTTAAGCTCCAGCACGGTGTCGTGCAGCCTAGGCCTGAAGTCGAGCATCTGGCGAGCACTTATCTCCGAAAGCATCCTCCGGAAAACGGTTGAAGACCCTTATTCATCGTGATCTCGGACCCCCGGCGGAGAATCTGTTACGAATCAGCCCGCCGCAGTGCTTTGGCAGCACTCCTCGGCTGTGTGGCTGAGCTTCCACTACGTGCGCCCTTCGAGCAGGCCTCCCTGTCTGTGACTCATGTTTGCAGCCGACGGATCCAAACACGACGCTACATTTCTGGAAAAGTCAGATCGCTGGCGCCTCGTTTCCGGCGTGGTGCAAACTTCAGTGGCGGCCGACGCAACATGCAGAGACTTGTCCGAAGGACGCGGAAGCCGTTGCGGAGACCTCCATTCCCCCCTCTCGGACTCAGCGTGCGCCGCTACTACGCGGCCGCTCACTAACTCTGGAAAGAGTGTTGTGTGTGTCCGTACCGTTCGTGTAGTGTGCACAATCTAGAGGGAGTGCTTGTTTGACGGTTAGAGGTTTGGGTACAAATAATACCCCCCAATAGCTGTAGTTCATTCCTGTTTGAGCAGTGAATCAATGCTGTCACTCTGCTCGAGTCGAGTACTGTAACTGCGCCAGTCAGGTCATTGTTCTTGTCGGGCTTCGGCTCATCTGTCGTGATGAAGTAAACAAGTTTGCCTTCGGCTACTGGTCTTCTTCGAGGCAGCAACATTGGCTCGCCTCTTGCTTCACCACGCTATCACACGCATGTTAGAGGCGACAGAGCTCGGCTCGGGTACGCCTGCTCGTATGCAACAACTGGTTGTCAGCGTTGCGATGGCAACGTCGCAACACCACCCACACAATGCCATGCAATATTCAATGCCGTGCGTTTCTGCTATCAAAAAGGTTTAAAGCGTAGGTTTCGATCAATCTATTTTTATGCGAGGCATTCAACGTGTGTGGATTGACTTGTTAGGTCTAGGTGGCCAGTTTGGTCACAAAGTACTCGTTTTTGTGATTTGGGGAAAAATGTAAGAGCTTACAGTGGGGGATGTTGAAAACATTTTTATCCTCTCCAGCAATTGTGCGAGCCTAAAGTAACTCGGCCTATAGTTGTTCCTCATGTTTGCTAGCTCCCTCAGCAAGCACATAAGTGCAGTAACTGGCGGTCAAAGCGAGAAGAGAGGGTGGTTCCTGAACAAACAGTCCTTAATCATCAAAACAGCAGAACGAAACGCTGACGACTCGCAGTCCTCAGCTTGGGTGTCAAAATACCTTCAGACATACGTGTACAGTGTATTCACAAAATGTTCTCCAGAAAAGCTTGCAATTACACACTCCCTTTATGGGATGGGTTTGTTTCTGGCAAAATGGCTGAATTTAGTGATTAGTAGCAATATAAACTTTTTAGCATGCGTCCAAGCTTCACTTAAAAATCGCGTTTTCTAATTTACGCATAAATGAACTACTTTCGCGATATTCTCCTATTTTCCTCTGTCCAAATCAAACTGTGTGTTGTACCTCACAGCTGCTGTGTCTATGCAGGCGTAACATTCTTCAATGGTGCCTTGTGGGGTTAGGCTTAGGACATCCAAACTGTTTCAAAATATTTGTGAGTATTCTGCCTACCAATACCTTGGTGGTAGCTCAACTAAGCCCACCTTTTTTCCCTTGGCTTTATTATTGTTCTGAACAAACATACATTTCCACCTGGAGCGTGCCTGCTGAATGTAGAGCCCAAACCACTCTTTTGCTATTTCACACGATTACAGATCTACGAAATATTGCTTTTGTTTAGTTTTAGCCAAGAGTTTCCAACAGGCCACTTTACTACTGTCGAAACCATGTTTAAACTTTAATATCTATTTATAACAAACAGTACGCCTCTGACACTGCGTAGCTCGCGTTATCATGTAATCAAAGTCAGCTACCTCGTTAGCCACAACGCGACGCGATGGGAAATACTATTCCGAACGTTTTATAATCGAGCCTAAAACAAGACTTGTTATGAAAGTAGCGAGGCACAAGTAGACAACGAATGCAGGATCGTACGACCGATGGCACGCGAACTGTAAGACAATATGAAGCTAGCAACGTTTTTTACGGCAAGAAAACAGTTCTAGGAGCATGGGAAAAGCGGGGCGAAGCAGCGTTCAAAAAACGTTCATGAGAAAGACCCAATGTAAATAATTGCTAGCAATCCTCCCAACAAGAAAAAAAGCGCGGCGAGGCAGCCGCTGTGCAAAGCGATAAGGACGTAAGGATAGGTAAGGCTTGCGGTTGGAACGGCGGCCAGAATCCCACATTAAACATTTGGAATACACGCCGTCAATCACACGCCGTGGCAGCCGTTGTCGGACCTCATTGGTGAAAAAAAATGACGTAAATATGACGTATAATTAGTTATGTCACCGGAAGTCAGAATTCACGGGATTAGTATAGCTTGACATCACTTCTGCGGCGCAGGAGCCACCGCGGCGGAGAGGGGGGCTCTGTCCCGTGCGCCACGCTTGGCACGAGACATAGCCTTTAAAAATCACCCTACAAACTGGTCAGGGTGTCGCCTCTCGGACCGGCCCTAATAGAAGCGGCACAGTCGATCTCCCAATCAACAAAAAATAGAACATCTTTAGCGATTTGGCCACATTGTGATGAATTTAACCAAGAGAAGAACAGGAAAAAGAGAAAAACAAACAGCAGGCCCAATGCAGGCATTGATCACGAGACGGATATCGCACTATCCGCCTTTCCGTTACAGAAATTTACCCACACGAACTAAAACGAAATGAAAACCATTATCAGGCTCCCACGTATCACGATTACCGAAAGGTCGGCGATCCGCCTATCCGAACTATCAAACATCGGCTTAAACATCAATTACTGACTTTCAAACGACCATTAGGCTTTTGACTGCATTCAGATTTTCTAAGCACCTGAAAAATATTTTTCCATCTACAAGGATGGCAGTTAACATCACAGTGACACCCGGACACGATGGTTTGGAAAGTTACAGCGCATCTGGCCACAAAACATTCTAACTCGCATACCATGCTCCCTGCGACCGCAAGCACCAGACACCGCTCCCGAAAAATATGGAGAGGGTGTCCTTATCTTACGCCTAGGAACACCACCCTTCTCGTGCCAAGTGGGGATCTCAGCGCCAAAGAATCTCGAGCTTTCCGCAGACTACAAACCAACACATGTATCCATACATCTGTCTGGGCGAAAATGTCTTGTAGGAAACGCCCAAAATTACCTTAAAGCGGCTATATACGAGAAAATCTCCAATATCTTACGCGCAAGCTTGACATATTTGGAGACATGCTCGCAGTATAACAACGGAAGCATTACATATTCTATTATCGTAGAGACATGGGAGCGCGCCGTGACCAGAAGATCAGCGGGAGCTTATTGAGGGAGCAAGAAAAAGAGTCGCTGCATCTGCGCCGCTCACTTCGCGTTCCACCCTTGAGTTCCTAATCGTCTGTTTTCCTACTTTTCCCGAATTCCCATTTTACCTTCATCAATAATGTTCTCTCTTTCCCTCCATGTTACCCATCAAAAAAGTCACAAAAGTTTAGTCCGGCCGCGATGCTAGAGAATAAAACTTTGAAACACTGGCACTGCCGCCTTCTCGACCAACAAAAACCCCGCAGCCGCAACCTTTCGCGCCGGCCTCTATATATAGATACGCGAGCGCAGATGGCCTCTGTCTTTCTATGGCCACGGAAAAGCGTTGCGGGTAGTTTGGCTCTTCCCTGAACATCACTCCTTGGAAAGCATGCATTGTAAACGCAGAAACTACGTTCCAGAAAGCCTCATCCCCGACGAAGTAACGCTATCGCGTCGTACATCTTAAGACCTTAACATAGATGTCATCTGCAATTTCTGCGTACCCTCTTCGATTAACAAAATAAAAGCCCAAGGGCTGAAACACCGTGTAATGAAGCACAAATGGATGTATTAACAAAGCTTTAAAGCTGGTTTTGAAAGCTTTCCTTTCTGGCCTACGCTAAAATGGTTGGCCGTGGGCCCACTATATTGTAAATATGAATGGCTGCAAAACAAAATAATCCTGCACAGATTTACAAGTTACTTATACCGCTCCTTCATGTTTCGACGTGCGATGCAAAAGCTGCACGGGCTAAGCGCTATAATTGTCAGCCGACTTACAGCTGACGCGATCGGCGTTGTGTGCCTGCTCCGCCAGCTGTTGCCTGTTGGGTATATGCTAACTTGCGTCCATGGAAACACGCACGTTGAAACTGCCATATGGCGCATACAGTGGAGGGGAAAAATCGCCTATGGCTCTTTAATGGTGCTTAATGGTGATTAATGCCGATTAATGGCCATTAACGTAGAGGCGCGCTCGCACCCAAATAACGAAATAATAAGCGCGTACAGTGACGTTTTTAAACGCTCAAATCGGGTGATCAAGCTTTGTTAACATATACCAGTATTTCCCGAGCTGGTCCATAAGGCGGCGGATGTGAGCATTTGTATTTCTATATTATGCATTGCATAGTATTGTTTTAAAGCATTGGCGACATGACAATTTTTCGACAGTTCCATAGTTTTTATTTTTAAATATGCATCCGTGATTTTTTTGTATTCAGAACACTGGATTGGGAACAGGTGGGAGTAAGGGTTAATGGAGGACACCTCAGTAACCTCAGATTTGCTGATGACGTTGCCTTGCTAAGTAACTCGGGGGCGAATTGCAAAGCATGCTTTCCGCACTGGGAAAACACAGTAGAACAGTGGGCCTGAAAATTAATATTGAGAAAACTAAAGTAATGATCAATAACTTCGGGACAGCACAGCGGTTTGAGATGGGTGGCGAGGCAGTGGAAGTGGTTAGCGAATATATCTACTTCGCGAAAAGTTTTGACCCCAGATCCGAACCACGAGGCAGAGATAATTTGAAGGATAAGAATGGGATGGAGTGCATACGGCAGGCATTCTCAGATAATGAATGGCAGCCACCATTATCCCTGACGAAGAAAGCCTATGACAGCTGAATATTTACGGGACTCGCCTATGGGGCAGAAACTTGGAGGCTAACTAAGAGGGTTCAACTTAAATTGAGCACGACTCAGAGAGCAATGGAACGAAAGATGATAGGTTTAACATTGAGGGACAAAAAAAGAGCGGAGTGGGTCAGGGAACAAACGCGTGCTAAGGACATATTAGTAGAAATTAAGAAGAAGAAATGGACGTGGGCAGGGCATGTAATGCGAATGCAAGATAACCGTTAATCATTAAGGGTAACAGAGTGGATCCCTAGAGAAGGCAAGCGTTGCAGGGGGCGGCAGTAAGTTAGATGGGCAGATCAGATAAGAAGTTTGCGGGGATAAATTGAGCGCAGTTAGCACAGGACCGGGCGATTTGGAGAATAATGGGAGATGCATTTGCCCTGCTGTAGGCGTAGATACGCTGGTGATGATGATGACAATTTTTTGTCAGATTTGCTGCAGCAAGTTTATTTATTCGTGATTGAATGACTTTACTGTGATAACCATGCCTCCAGGAAAACCGCCTATTAGAACCATACAGAGGATTTAATTACAGAGAGTTGGAGAACTTCAATTTTGTGCAGCCTCAGTTGTGGATCTGCATCGCCCTACGTTGTATACGTACCGTTAGAATTGTCTACTTCAACGACTAGCACAGCAAAATGTATCGCTCAAGATTTCAGATACTGGTGACCTTGATGAGAATGCCCTTCGCAAGCTACATGATTCTAGCTGAGGGCGCAGACTTAGCATACGTTCCTAGCTACAGCTCTAATCGATAAGGTTTTCTCTGCTTTTCCACACTTCGACTGATCTACCTGTCGAATCGCAATAAGCGTGAGACTAGGGGCCTATACTGGAACCTGTTGGTGCAGCACAGCAGACTTCAGATGCTACCGTATATTGAAGCGTTCCCGCGAAAGTTCTTTCCCACTTCACGGAGCCCAGCATGAGCTCCGACAGTGTCCACAATATTAAAGTATAACTTTCTATTTTGCTAACGACGCTCTGAGAGCGCAGTGGACGTGCAGTTAACATGACGTCGCAGTCACAGCAGACTGACGCGTTCGGGCCTCCGATTATGTTCTGGCCGATCGCGTCCCGTAATCCTGCCCCGTTCTATGGCGAAGACATCGAGGACGCAGGAGACTGGATTGAGCAGTACGAGCGTGTAGCTCGCCACAATGGTTTGAAGGAAGACCTGTGCCGCAAGAGCGTCTACTTCTCTTTGGAGAAAACTGCTCGCATCTTGTTCAATAACCACGAGGCGCGCCTGACGTCATGGGAGTCCTTCAAGGAGGGCCTTCGGCGAGCCTTTCCTAACCGCTTTCGACGTCAAAGGGTCGAAGACCTCTTAAGAACCCGGGCCCAAGGGCCTACCGAAAGCGTGACGAGCTTCGTGGAAGACGTTCTGCAGTTGAGCACCCGAGCAGATCCGCTGGCCACTGAGGAAACCAAGGTGCGAGCCCTTATGATAGGCGTGAGGAGCGACATTTTTGGAGGGCTCGTTCGCCGTCCACCGACGACTGTCGATGAGTTTGTGACGGAAGCCACAAACATTCAACAGGTGCTAGCGGCGAGGAGTAACCATTACCACAGGTTTGTGGCTTCCCCCACAATTGCTGCTTGCACTACTACTTCCCGCCTCGACCTGAACAGCAATAATGATAGTTGTCTCCGCGAGATCATCAGCGGCGTGCTCCAAGAGGAGCTACCAAAGCTGTTCCCAACGCGCGAGCGGCCTGCTTCAGTATCGATTGCGGAGGCTGTCAGAGAAGAAGGGCAGCGGACCTTTGCACCCATAATTCCGGTCGACGTTGTCCCCCAACGTCCCTCTATGACGTACGTCGCGCCGGCTTCCGAGCCGCCCTCGTCAGTCGCCGCTCCTTACTCAACGTGGTACCACAGCAGGTGGCCGGTGAGTCGTCGAATATTCATCCACCGGGGCCACAGCAGCTTCGCCCGCGAAAAACGGATGTCTGGCGAACACGGGATAACCGACCACTCTGCTTCCACTTTGAAGAGCCAGACAATACCTTTCGCCGCTGCCCCTACTGTGAGCTTGGACTTCCCGGGTTCCGTTCAAGCGACCCGTGCCCATGTAACGGTCAGAAACCTCGCGAAATCGGAGAATACCTTCGACGCTCAACGCCGCCGTTCCCAGCCGTTCCTCGTGGACTCCGTTCGCCGTCGCCCCGTCGCCCATCTTCGCCTCTTCGTTCGTCTCGCCGAGAAAGCCTTTCACCCGTGCCTCGCCGGTAAAACTAAGTACGGCAACGCCTGGAGGTGGTGTTGCCGACGACGAAAGCCATCAAGAACCTGCGCAAACGCCGCGAAGCTCCCACTCCGACGCCTGCAACCTTTCCATCCGTACCGCTGCGCCGTTGAACAACCTGTCGATCACTATAGACGGCTACGACGCGACGGCGCTCATTGACACTGGGGCTGATTACTCCGTTCTGAGCAGTAGGCTTTCCAGTCACCTACGTAAAGTGATGGCAGCGTGGGATGGCCCGGACATACGTACCGCCGAAGGACACCTGGTGACGCCTGTTGGACTGTGCACTGCCCGCGTCGAGATCCACGTAGAGCCATGCCCTGTGAAGTTTGTCATTCTGGAGAAATGCTCCCGAGACATCATTCTAGGTATGGACTTCCTCTACTAGTATGGTGCCGTCATTGACCTGGGCTCGAACAGCCTCACGCTGCGGATGCCGGAAAGCAACTCACTCCTTTGTTGACCCGACTATGTACCGCACCAGCGACCTTCCAGCGTGTAATGGAAGCCCTTCTCGCCGGCCTTAAATGGCAGACTTGCCTCGTTTATCTCGATGACGTCGTCATCTTTGCAAGTATGTTCGACGAACACTTACGACGACTTAGAGAAGTACTGAAGGCTCTCGAAACCGGCGGACTTACGCTGAATAAAAAAAATGCCGGTTCGCCTACGATGATCTGAAGTTCCTAAGCCACATTGTTAGCAGCGCAGGTGTGTAAGTGCTGACCCAGCGAAAACAGCCGTGGTTCGCGCCTTCCCAATACCGTCTGACAAGTCGGCAGTGAGAAGGTTCCTGGGTCTTTGCGCTTACTATAACCGCTTCGTCAAGAACTTCTCCCAGATAGCTGCCCTACTGACTTACAAGAGAACGGGTCCCGTTCGAGTGGAATGAAAAACAACATCGCGCATTCCAGGAATCAAAATCTGCTCTGCAAACGACTCCCGTCTTAGGCCATTTTGACCAGGAGGCTGAAACTGAAGTCCATACCGATGAAAGCAGCGCGGGACTTGGTGCTGTGCTCATCCAAATGCAGGATGGCGCTGAGCGAATCATCACGTAGGTGAGGCGTACGCTAACCAAAGCGGAGCAAAACTATTCAACTACCGAAAAGGAGTGCCTTCCTGTCATTTGGGCAGTTACAAAGTTTCGTCCCTACCTGTACGGTCGTCCATTCCGCGTAGTCACAGATCATCATTCACTGTGCTGGCTTGCCAACCTGAGGGACCCATCCATACGACGCGCTCGTTCGGGACTACGCCTTCAAGAATTTCATTTTTCCATCATTTAGAAGTCGGGCCGCAAACACAGCGATGCAGATTACCTGTCTCGGGACCCCGTGGAAAGCGCTCAGCCAGAAGTCGATGATGACGACGCCTTTCTGTGAATGCTACACGGCTCTGATATGGCAGCACGGCAACTACAGGACCCTGAGCTTCAAAAACGTACGGCATACCTTCAAGGCCAACAAGTTGACCTTCCCAAAGTTTTCTCCCGTAACGTTTCCTCGTTCTGTCTTCGACAGGCGTCCTCTACAAAAAGAGCTTTGACTCAAACGGCAGGTCGTGGCTTCTCGTTGTGCCAGACAGCCTTCGCGACGAAATCATCGAAGCTTCTCATTACCACCCCACCGCCGGACATCTTGGATATAGCCGCACACTAGCCCGGATACGAGAAAAATACTACTGGCCTCGTCTTCCGAAATCAATCCGTCACTACATGCAAACATGCCGAGAATTCCAGAGGCGGAAAAAGCCGCCAAGACGGCCGGATTTCTACGTCCTGTCCCGCCCCCGCTAACAGCTTTCGAACGAATTGGCATGGATCTTCTCGGCCCATTCCTCGTGTGCAACTCAGGCAATCGGTTAATTAAGAAGCTACGCAGAGTCTAAGGCGCTGCCGCTCGGAGGTACACGTCGTGCGGCTCAAGCCTTACTACGAACGTTGAGGCACGAACTACGTACCCACGTATCGAACTGGAAGTGTTCCGTCTTGCAGATGGTGATCCGCGTTGAACAATGTCATTTCGTTGTCCGTAGCATCGAGTCGATGCCCTCTCAGAAGGGTGGGGAGTAATGCCGTCACTATCATCACCAGCAAGTCAGGGAAGAAATGCCGCGACTATCACCATCAGCGAGGGAGAAAAGAAGACAAGAACGCTCGGGCAAGCGCTTGTCCTTACGGGCCCTGGGCTGCAGCTTTGAGTTTAGACGCATTAAATCTTGATAGCCTTGATCATTGGAAGCACCGAGTGTCATTCGTGACAATATACTGACCTTGTCATTTGGCCGAAAATGTTGATTTGGTCTTGTAAATCAACATTTTCACACACCGAATGATGCTCTTTCTGTACCAAGGTTGGACATGAACTCCCGTAACTTATTCCTACTGCGTATACACAGGGTGGTGGAGAATCCAACTGTACGACCTTTCAGTGCCCCCCCGTCCCCCCGCCCGCTGGCTGGGAAATGGCAATCTCGGCTGCCTAGCCTTGGGTACTTGCAATGGCAGTGGTGGGAAGGGGGCCCGGTCCCACTGTGGAGGCATTGAAGACCCCAAGAGAGACCGCATCGGTTCCCCGGACCTTTACAGGCCAGCTCCATAAAAGAGACCGTTGCCTGATGCGGAGGCAGGTCCGAACAGCTTGAGTGGCTATCGAAGTTGGGTCGTAGAATCAGAACAAAATGCGTTAAAAATTCCTGTTGAAATTCCAGGAAGCCACGACGATCCCTCCTGCACGGGGAACGTGCGCCTGGATGCCGATTCGCAGGTTCCTGGTCACCGAGAATCAGGTACTCGCGGGAACTCTCGGTGGCCAGTGTTAGAACAGACCCTCGTGGAACAGGTTGGTCGGTGCCGGAAGCACGGACTGGGTTTTTTGGGAAATAAGGAAAGAGAGAGTGAGCACACCTACCCGGGAAGCTCTCCTTCCCTAGTACCGGCTACTAGGGCTGACCCGATCCCCTCAGCTGGGGAACCACAATGGCAGTCTGCAGACTACTGTACCAATGGACAAGGAGTTTGGCGAAAGGAGGACATGAAACAGCTCACATGGTATCGAAACGATCTGGTGCGGGATTTCGTCAAACTCCCGGGAGCAAGCGGCCGGGAAAGGCATGGAGGTTGCTCAGTACCCAGGTTAGTGGAAAGCTCCCGGAACGAATTGGTTCAGTACACATTGGGTTAGGGCCCGCTGGAGGTACTAGCTGTGGAACAGTGTGTCGGGGGAGCCCCTGTTAGGTTTTCTGTCTCCGACGGTCGGAGTTGGCAAGCACCACCATTGGGTCAGTGGACAACCCCGTTGCAGAGGCCTCAAAATTCTCAAATTGGCATAGTCGGATGGGTCCTGGAAAGGAGCCAGACATTATTGGAGCAGAACAAAAACTTCATGTGCCATTCCTTTTATACTCCTATAACCCCTTCTCTTCTCCTCCTACCCATTCCCTCACAACCAAACCTCTCCTCAACTTCCCAGGAAGTCTACTAAGCCCGCTCCCCTAGCCGTGGCGCCGTTTTAGTCGCTTTTCCCTTTTATCTCCATGCTTGGGCGGTCCAAATTGATCTTTCTTTTGATCAATTCTCTTATTCTAAAATTGGGTTAAGCCGGTTATACTTCTATGGTGCTGGCCTACGAAATTCCCTTTTCATCTATTCTTCAAGCCTCAATTACTCAAGTCGCATATACAGCCCGTCGCCAACATGCGCAGGATGTACTGAAACCATCTGCTTCGTTCTTACTTCAATGTATCTTGACAGTACTGTAGTGACGCATCATCTGCTTGCGGCGCCACTATCCTCATCATAAACTAATATCCACCGTCACCATTAGCGGTGCTTGGGTATGCAAAACTCAAGGTGCATAGCAACGACTAGAAGCTGCGAGAAGGACAAACAGGCATTAGACATGGCGATGTACGACATCGTGCGAGTTGAGAACGAATGCCTCGCCTCTTTAGAGGCGTTGTGGGAACTACATTTGCCGACACCTAATAGTAGCTGAACGGGCACGCGACAATTCATCGAAGGTTGTTTCGTCGAATGTCGATTCATCGAAGGAATATATGTCCATTTGTTTGAAGCCGATTCCTCAAATACCGCTTAATAGAAGTGACGTCGCCAGTTTCATCGAATGGTGTTTGAAAGCTTCAGGAGCGACTAGTGTTGCTGCCTCTTTTAACACCCGAGTGATGCATGAAGCGCGAAATGCTTTGTAATTGTATGGTCTCACAGGAAAGCCGCGCCATTTTCAACCACAATTTTTTTGTCATTGGCCATTTCCGTGGCGATCGTCGGAAATGTGCAACGGAACGAACGCGCTTCAGTAGGGTAATGCTAACTTTTGTGTTGTATATATGGAAGTTGGCCCTCTATATTTCGTTTTTATTTTTTGTGAAACCGTGTTTCATCGAAGCGTTTGACCGCACGGTTGAGTGTGCACATTTCTGGTAAGCACCGAAAGCTCATCCACCGATTGGCACAAGTGTAAAATAAGTTTATATTGAAGGAAAAAAATTGGCTATATATTTTCTAGTAGCCAACGACGACGCAGCTATCTTGAAGAAAAAACAAGTTTATTGGAGCGAACTTGTGCTCCCCTAACAACTCAAAGAATACACAGTCGGCGAAACAGCCGTCAAGCAAAGTGACGTGCGCAGAAATGTGTCGGTAAATCGAATACCGCGGCGTCTTCTCTGGGGTCATTTATCTCTCAGCGCGAGGGCTTCCCGAACATTTGAATTGCATCAAGAACACTGTAGGTCATAGAAGATTATTCTACGCTGCTGGCGTTAGTTCGCGACACCCTCCCTATCAAAGGAGAGAACACGTGCTGCATAAGGAATCACTTGGCTGACGGATAACACAGATAACATAGCTAGGTTTAGCCAGTCGGCAAAAACAAAACATAAACCCAAAACAAGGGTCGTGGCAATATGTTACACCATTGTACAACGACATAAAAGCGTCCAGAATGCATTCCCTACTTTAGTTCGCCAGCAATCACACTCAAAAAGCCTTTACTGTCATGTTTCACCGGTTGTTGAAGGCGCGCTTGAGGGTTTCCTAATTCGCTCGTACAGCCTTTCTCTGCTTTGGCGGAAGTTGACTTCGCAGAAGTGCTCCAAGTACATTCACCCCGCACTCTGTAGCTTTTCGCTCCTGCTGCAGGTGACTGAGGAACAGCGCCAAAATCCGGGAAGAGTGATTCCGACAACTTTCGAAAGCCTATAATGTGCCTGCTCCCTACCGACTTATTATTTCGTGGCAGCTTTGTTTCCTAATGACTGAAGGGACCAGAATGTAGGGGGAAATCGTGGTAGCGCGCCAATCAGCAATCTACAAGGCAGCTGGCGTGGCTGTTATAATAAGTGACTCTTCGCGAACAAACCTACCAGCTCCGAGGCAGCTGATGAGAACTCCTCCTCCAGTTCGTCGAAACGTGACCCGCGGAGCTCTAGATCTCAGCGATGCTCTAACTTCGGAGTAAGAGCAGTGGGAGGCTCTCCGACCTGATGGACTCTCTGCGACGACCAACCGACCATACTCCCAGCGCTCAATTTCGACCACCCGTACGCGCAGCCTATTTTCGGAGTGCTCCAGGCGCCCTACAGCGAACAACCGAATATACCATACTATTTCAACATAGCACCTATAACCCATGAAAGTAGAATGTAGATTATGATTTTAGAAATATACTATGCATAACACGCGTTTTCATTACACTTTATGGACCTGCACTCATGTTGGGTGTGTTGGCAACGTACGTTTGGCTGCATTGCCACCGAAACTTGTCCCGTCTACAGTGCGCTTGTCTGGGTTCAAAGAACTTTCACGCATAATTTTTCTTAGATTGTATGTGCAATGGCGTGAATTAATTTGTTACATGGTAATGCTGACTATTTGACTATGCTGTGTTTTACGATCTTTATTTTTTAAGGCGGTAGTGCCGATGCTTAAAGGAGGCAACCTCTCTGTGGTTGGATTTATGATCGAGCGTGGAAGAGTGCAAGCGACGAAAGAAAACGGGCAGAAGCTCGCGCACATGGCAAAGTAAGTCGCCGTCTCGTGCACCGGAAAAAATGTAAAAATTGTGTTTAAAATATAACATATTTTAGCATGACCTTAAAAATATGCCCCAGTATCTGCTTTATTCGCTGCAAAATTACTTTGATAGGCGATACCTTTCGACAGCCTTTAACACCCAACTACCTCGCCTCTCTCCTCCTTCCATATCTCCCATTTGTTGAATCCCTTTTTGCAGCTCTCATGGGAAATGCACTGGACGTTTGGCAACGTGTGTTTGCTAATTTGCAGTAGAAAAACGCATTTGTTTATAGCGCGGTTTGCGTGGTTGGGTGCACGTGGTCATCATTATGTACAACTGCCCATTTAGGCCCACTGCAGGACGAAGGCTTTCCCCATTGACGTTCATGTAGGTCAATCCCAATGTTACGTTGCCGAAACATGTCTCTTTCAAACGAGAAACGCCCTAAACCCAGCGAAAGGGGGGATAATAAAAAAGAGCCTTAAAGACACCTGTTCTCAAAGTAAATTCGGTCTCACGAAAGAACAGCCGTGAAACATACTGCACTTGGCATTAATAACGCGAATACTTTATTACAGAACCGGCAAGCAAGAAAACAAACGCGCCCAAGTACAAGTAGTACTCGCTGTGTTTCGAAGCAACAAATATTGGCCAACGACTTTTTCCAGACCTTTCCGCACACAAAACGACACTCACATTTCTGATCGGTCACGCGGAAACGAAAACTAACATTGAAATAATGAACGGAAGGCTACCATAATTTGAAGCACGTAATACATTGTGCGCCCTGTTGCATAATGGGCCGTGGGCAAATTTACGTAACGCGCAAATTCACCCCAAAATATTGTTCAGGAGTAGAGGAACCAAAAACCAAGAATGATTACAACCAAATTACCGCAGTGCATATCCCAAGACCTATGGACAACGGGAAGTATACGCCAAAAAAAGCGATCAGAGCCTCCTACCTAGCGAAGAAAATATGACGCCCACCAAATGGCAGACACGTGTTTACAGACCCCAGCAACCATAACAACCACTCGGCATTAACCACTGTTAAATAAAAGGCCCAGAAGCAACGGTCACCGGCCCCTGTACAAAACACCGAAGCTGAAACGTGCGTATTGGACAAGCCATCCACAAATACGCTCACGTCACTAAATCCCTGAACACGCCACTGAACCTCTGATGAGATGTCAGCATACCTTAATTCCCTCACACCAACGAAGGAGGATGCCTAGTGAAACTAGTAGCTGGCGTCAGAGGCTCTGGTCATGACCGATGCAGCAATTGTCATTGCCATGATGCTTGCTCATTCAAATCACGCTAGCAGAGTAAAATGCAGGCACTATTTGTGGCTTCCGACGTCATTTTCATATCCGTGTACCTACTTTCTTGGTTAGTCAGGGACTAAACTTGTTAGAACCTAAGGTAATGTGTAGCATAGAGTAACGTAACGTTTTGACTTTACGCTCACCCGTGTCCGGTGGGTGTAATTATCTGTCCCTATAAATAACTAAATATCTACGCGCAGTTTCGCACAAAACACACCGCATGTTCGTTCGCGGCACATACCGCACTTTCTGATTATGCTTTGTAGGAGCGAGCATCCACAGTTTAAACTCCAATTTCAGTATTTATCGAATGCTACGTTGCGAGTTCACAAAGTTCTGTCAATAATGTGTGCTTCCTAATTGGTGCGCGGACCTTAGCGTAATTGTTCTCTGAAAAAGTTCAATACGTCCAAGAGGCTAAAATGTAGCTATCCACGCTATGCTTCAAATTATTGCAAAATCTGATTGGCAAGATTTCAGTGTTCATTTAGACGTATTTTATGCTAGTAATTACAACAACGTGACAACCTTCCACATCTTTTAGAGTTACTGAAATTCGCTAAATTTAGACGGAATGTTGCTCTATTTGCAGAAATGCGGTCATCATATTTCAAGTGCATGAAGCTCCCGACACAGAAAGCTGTGTAATTGGATTGCATCAACTGTGGCTTTCAAAGGTAAAAATGAAGTTTTGCACCTGTTTCTTGAACCGTAACTCGAGCAAAGTTATAGATTCAGTCGAACAATCCGTAGTTGCAACCCACGAAAATTGCCACACATAGGACGAACCAAGGCTAGAATGGTGTAACGGTATAGCGAGCGCAAGTTTAAATATAATAGAAGATACAATAATGGATCCTTAGTACTTCGTTAGCACCGCACTTCTTAAAGTTCATGTCTATCTTTGTGAAGTTAGAAAGCAAACCGTTAGAATTAAGTTGTTTGCTTTCTCCTCCGGCAGTGGCGACACTTGCACTATTTCCTCTTACGGTGAGTAGTCTTCTGTGGGGAACGAATAGTGGTGCACTAGAGACCATCGTCGACTGTAGGCGCCCAAATCTGCGATCCACAAGAGCTGTTGGAATGTCGAGGTACGCTGAAAGTGCAGAAGGAAGCAGATTAAACTGAACTGAACCATTCGGCTTGACAAATGCACGGTGCTGGAAAGGCCCATGGGCCTTTCCACCACCGTGGTCAGGCTTTGTTTAGACAAAGCTGAGGCTTGAAAAGCACTGGGACGCATTAGTTGAAGATAGTGTGTCAAGACGCGGAAGTAAGTCAGCGTCATAATTGTAAGACTATTTAGGTGATAGTCAATACAGAAACATAGAGAAGTATCTTTTTGAATGAATCAACGGGTGATGACTAAAGAATGCTAGAAGGTTAGAAGGAAGGCTACAAGATATTGCCGCCATCACCAACCTATCTTCAATCAAGGCCAATGTAACAACTGATTTGTCATGGTAATTTTTTGTGGCTACAAATTACAATTTGCTGTGCACACACTTTTCGTTATGTAATGCCAGCATTGAGGCGTCTTTGCGTGAAATAAAATGAAATGAATAAATCAAGTTTTTATTACATCCGAGCTTACCATAAGAGCTTTGAGGTTATAAATTTCATAGCGTTCTGAGAAACACACTTGGTGTTCCTGTTGATGGATTAGTGAAGCATGAATGATATATTTTGCGACATGACATGCGTAAGCTTTGTTCAGATAGGTTTGATGCTATAAAATCGTCGTATTCCAACGCATCGACTTGCATAGAAATTTCTTGGCCGAAACCTGAAAGGTCACCGTCAGCGCCTCATCTTGCAATGGCAGGTAAATTTGCAAAGTCATGTCTCATGTTCGAAGTGAAGAGATGCCCTTTCCTAATTAAGGACTTCATCACGCCGAGATTTTTTTCTGCTGCTTAGGTACGAATGCACGCACCGACTTGGTTCCAAAGAATATGCTATGGGCAACGCACGTTTAGTACCGAGGTCAGAGCCAGGAAACGCTGGAGAGATCCAGGCACTCCCGACTTATTTGTCGAATCACAATGAATAGACTGGAATCGTTAGTGTATTCGCAAGGGAAGTAATCCAGTGGGCACAAACCAAGGGTTGCACTCAACAAAGACGTCTGGGCCCGTTACCGTTGCGCTGTAAAGCACCGACGGCGTTAATGTAAAAGCTCAGAAGTACGCAGCCATAAATGAGATTCTCACAAAACGCTACCAACAAATATTCCAAAATCTAGATAGGCCGAGCGAAATGCATTTCCATACTTCATTTTTATAGTTCATTTCTTTACTCAACTTCTGAAATTCCTTTAATTCCTGACCATATTATTATACGATGACCAAAGTGTTAAATAGTACGGTCCTGGTGGTTTTCCTCACTTGCAGAATAAAATAAAAATACAGTAGAACCTCGATAAACGGAAATCCCTTAAACGGAACTGTCGCTTCAACGCAACAGTAGATTGTAAGTTGGTTGGTTTCGTATTCAGATTACGTAAAAAAAACTTCCGGTTATCGGAACTAAAATTTCCCCGTCACCGCGTAAACGGAACCGAAAATCGAACTTCTTGTCAGACCCATTGCCATGAGCATCAGGTTTTTCCGGTTCCGGCTGTTTGTCTTTGCTTTAGGGCCTCGTAAGCCTCGTCTCGTTAGTAGTAATTAGTATGGTTAGTTAGCACTGTTGGAGCCTATGAATAAGGGCTGCAACAGTGCCTTAAGCCCTGAAAGCCCGCTTCCAGGATTTGCCTGAATGTGCCAGTGAAGATGCCACTAAGAGGCAGGATGTATTAGGTCAGCGTACTTTAAAAAAAATCCCGGTGGGCGGTGCTGAGTATGTGCACATTGACAAGGATGTTGCGACTTGCCCTCACAACACAGCGGAGAGCATCGGTGCAGAGGTGTGGGATGAAGAGGAGGACGTGAAGGATGAGGCGGAAGATGAATCTGGAGATATGGGTACCATAGAAGATACCACACTTCAAGGAGCACAGTCAGATAGGCAGTATCTAAGAAGTTTTATTTTTTCAGAAGGAACCATGATCTGGAACGTTATTCCAAACCTCAAGTTCCCTGAAAAAAAGACACTGAAGATGCAGTTGCAAGGACTCAAACGAAAAATTGATGCATTTTTTCGTGCACAGTGGCTAATTGTTGCGAAATAAACTTTGTGAATGCTGTGCCTAAACTTCTTAGCTACATTCGCCTTCTAGCTCTTAGAGTTAGGTGAAAGGGCATTAAGAGTGTGCACGCTCATAAATTTCCATTTTTGCACATCTCTCCCAGTAAACGGAACTCCTGGTAAATGGAATTAAGTTTTTCGGTCCTTTGAAGTTATGTTTATCGAGAGTATACTGTATAAACATACTGAGGTGAAGCAACTGCAGCACAGAATTGACAAGTACCATATGCTCCTGAGCTTAAAATTGTGGCGAGTTCTTGGAACGTTTTACGTATGTGAGGCTTGTGGCGAGCGCTTTGGCGCCCCTCGCCGCAAGCTCTCTCCTCGGACCCTCTCCGCCGACGAACGCCCACCGGGCGCCCATGGCCTCCGAGATCCCCCGCGCACGCTTTGCTGGGCCGCGGGACCTAGGGACGTCGGCGCCCGGGAGATGGCGCTGGCGGACACGGAGCAGCGGGAAGCGATGTGAAGGAGCGGGCGGTGGTGTGGAAGAACCGCGCGTGGGACTGGGACTCGGGACGCGGAGAGTTTTGGTGCTGGTGTCTGTGTCTGTACCCGGACGGGCGACGGGGAAAAGGATGTGAGTAAAGAGTTTCATTGTACTCAACCGCAGTGTGCCTCATTTCTGGATAGCCGTAGAGAGCAGACCCACATTGAGGTAGTGAGGAAGGAAGAGCTCATTGCGGCCCAGAAAGCAGACGGTCTGTGTCAGCGAGTGCTGAAAAGGCTAGCGAGCGGCGTAGCTTGCACCGGTAACCCTGAGGGGTTTGACGCGTACCTACTGGGCGACGATCGCTTACTTCGCTACATTCCCCAACTGGACGCCCGAAGAGGCGGTTTCATCCCCCATTCGAGTCGTGGTCCCAAGGAAGTTGCGGAAACGGTTCATGCGGTACTTTCATGACTCAGCGCTGGCAGGACATGGCAGCGGCCTTGCCGATGAGAAAAAAGTGCGTTGGGAAGGATCATTTTAGATTTCTCGAACCTAAGCACCCTCCCTCACTTCGGCATTACGATCGTGGAAATGAGGGGGGCTTAGAATCTAGTAAATAAGGTCATTATTGCCATCAGCTGCAACGTCTCTAAAGTTTATTATTATATCATGACATGAGTCAGTTGCTACTGTTTTATAGACAACATCGATTATTTCATCTGCCTTCCACAATCGCCATATTATAAACCCTCTCTTTCTCGGGAACATCTACATCATCCCCTGGGTGTTGGTGTGGGGCCACAGCAGCGAAAAACCATGGCTTGCAAAGAGCTCTTAAAGCGTCAATCCACTGATATCTGAACCCTCTTGTGAGTTTGCGTGTATATAACGACTGCAGTGAGCATGTGTCTTGTTCGGTGTTTCAAATGATAATTTACGAACTGAATAAACAGTGAATATTTTTATTACAGAAAAAGGGGACTCAATCATAGGTCCCTTCAAGTAACAAGGCATTAGGTTGCAGCCAAAAAAGGAATGCCACGCACTATTTTTTTCTGACAAGGTGCGTGTTGCAACAATTGCTTGACGTGTAAGCTACATGGTGACGAGCACTCAAGCAGTCATCATTTTCTCTCCTGTGGCTGCTAACAAAAAACTGGAGGCTCACAAAAACATTAAAAAGGACAGCTGCCCCGCAGTGAACCTGGGCAGCTTTTGAGCTATTGAAAAGATTATTCTGACTAATCTGAATATGTTCACTTAAATACTTTCCAATGAGGCTTGTTTTGATCGCAGGAACACTACAAAAGCTTGTCTGAAGGAATCAATAACTCCGTTGTGGCCATTTCGACAACACTGGGTATCGCAAAGTTTGAGCCCACTGACCCAACCGACACAAAACCTGGAGCAAACTGCAAGAGCAAAGAGCTTTTGCCCAGACAAAATGAGGTGAGCATACATAGAAATGTGTCCAATTTCGTCCGACCAAGAAAGTCTTCTTTGCAGTATTTATCCCACTTCTTATACCCGACCTCTCTTCCAAACCGATTATTCCTGGTTCCCATTAAGCTCACCATCAGGTTCCACCTATCCAAAATCCCCATTGCATCAAGGTTACGTGATCCGTAAGGCCTACACCAGAACAATCATTCATCTCGCCTCCGTAGATGACACAAACAATATCTGTGCTATTACTACCATCCCAATCCTACTGATGGTAATGTGACCGTGCGCTCTTGGCCTCTGTGACCAATATTTAACGCTTGGTTATGCATAACCTTGAGAACATTACACTTCTGCGTTTTTTTGGTGTATGGGTACTAGCAGGACTTAACTGGTCCCCGTACGAGGTGTTTCGACCATGCGAAAAATACTACTGTAATAGCTGTGTACTGCCCCGAAGCCTTTCCGGCCATATTCCCACAGGTTTTTCATCACCTGCACCAGCACCATCACTACCAGCAAAACTACTCTCCGAAGGCAGCAGTGAAGTCAGAAATAAAAAAAATTGTGCATAGGTTCAGAGAATTGTCTACTAATGATTAGCATTCTTATGCCGCTTGTCTTGAGTGTGAGTTCTTTACACCCATTTTTTATGGTTTCTCTAGATCCTGTCCCACCAATTATCTCCATTTGCGCTATTATAACTATTACAGGTGAAACTTTCGGGAAATCTGTATTACTGTGGAAATGCCGTGCGTTATACGTTTTGCCATTTTCGTATTTCTAATACTTTTTTTCTAGTTTAAAAATTATTTGTTCGGCCGAATATGTCCATTTACGCTATTATAACGATTATAGGTGAAACTTTCGCAAAATCTGCATTATTGTGGAAATGCTATGCGTTATACATTTTGCCATTTTCGGTATTTTTATATTTTTTAATTTTTAGTTTTTCAAAATTTCGTGCTACCAATTATCTCCATTTACGTTATTGTGATGATTACATTTGGAACTTTCCTGAAATCTGTAATATTGTGGAAATGCAGGGCTACACGGTTCGCCAGTTTCAGTAATTATTTGACATTTTTGTTCTTTTTTTTTTGTTATTCAAAATTTTGTTATTATAACGATTACAGGGGACACTTTCGCGAAATCTGCATTATTGGGGAAATGCAGGGCGTTACACGTATCGCCATTTTCCATACTTTTTTGTATTTTTATTATTTCTTAGTTTTTCAAAATTTCGGGCGACCAGTGATCTTCATTTACACTATTATAGCGATTACATGTAAAACTTCTGCAGTATCTGCATTTTTTCGTGGAAATTCAGGGCGTTACACGGTCCTGGCTGTGAGGGTGCTCGAAAAAGAATGCTGCGCATTAATAAACTCCGGCGGAAAGCCATGCCATTGTTGCGGCCTTTGCAGGGCCAATGACAACAAAATAACACCTTTCATGTGCTCAACTAAACAGCACGCTCGCCATTGGGAAAACAGTTTAGTGAGGGCTACTCTCCATAATAAATTTCAGGTCCATAGAACCAATTCAGCGCTCTGCCATTAAAGAGACTAAAGAGCCCGATGGAAGAGGTGCTTTGTATTCGAATGTTGTGAAAAAGCCCGATTATAAATAGCACATACCTCCTTAGAAAACGCCAACTTTTTGTCTATACTCCCTAGAGGTTCTTTTTCGCCTGTCCTCTAGTGGTCCTCCTTGTAGGAGTTTTTTTACCACATAGAACAGGGTGTTTTTAGGTGACAGAAAGGAGGTATTTAGGGAGTGTTAAGAAATGTAGGGGAGAATTTAAGGCGATCAAAATGGAGTATTTCTTACTTCCTCAAGGCGTTTTTAAGTGATGTCTATGGAATTTTTAGGCGGTTGAATAGGAGTATTTTTACTCTCTTGGGAAGTACTTATGTTATTTTAGGGGCGTTTTTAGGGGATTCAAGGGAAGCATATATTTCTTTTGAAAGGAGTCTTACGAAAGTTTGGGTGGTTTTGTAGGCCTTCCGAAAGGAGTTTTTTTCAAGGCGACAGGGGGGAATTTCTAGTTCCCTGCGAGAGTATGAATTTCACAAGGTTTTTCTCGGTTTCAGGTTTATTTCCAACGAGCTATCGCATACAAGTTTACAGGGTACATGGTGTACGCAAGGAGGTTTCGAAATAAAAACTTACGCCGACATCCTATCAGAAAGCACAAATGGTACATTTGCTAAATAACACGCCAGTTAGGAATGGAGGACAGCAATACAATGCTAGTTGAACAAACTGTAGAAACAACATTACTGCAAGAACTGGAAATACGTGAAAAACAAACATAGGCACAAACACAACCGCATGGCAAGTGAAATCATTTCATAATGCTAGCGGATCGAGAACGCGTCAGTACTTATCAGAACTTATCAGTACGCATCAGTACACAGTACACAAAGTGTAAAAAAAATGGTTTCAGTGGTTTGCAACAAAATTTTTTTTCAATTGGTGGTGCAATGAGCGACATGTGTAACAATTTGATGTTGAAAGGTAACGAGCATTTTGTAGGTGGTAAAGGCACAAGAGATAAATGACGTAGGAGACAGACAGCAATGAGATGGCTATGAATAAATGAGTAATATAAAGAACGAAAAATACGCAGCGGAAAACACCAGTGCTTTTGGTCAAGACACAAATGCGCCAAGAAAAGTGACCGAGTCCGATGGGTGAATTGCAAGGATATAGAACAAAATGGGTGGTATCGCGAAGCTTCTTTAGAGTGAGAACAAAAAGTCATGAAATTCGTGTTTTTCGGATAATTTTCAATTGTTTCACTTGGCACCAGTTGCCAACATTTAGATAATTGTTTCAAGTCAAAGTTATTTCGTTAATATAATTGCTTCAATAAAGATAGTATTATCAGCATACAGAACGGCCCATAAAATATCCCCTGTTCAGTGAAAAAGAAAAAAAGTCAGAAACATAATACACAATTCTTTTTGACTACATTCCAATAATTACAGGATTGAAAACAACTAAAATATTAGTGAGCGATATTAATGCGGTAAAAGTAATTAGTTCTAAAGCCTTCACACGTGGTTTGGTGCTGGCAAGACCCAAAAAGGCGTGATCCACAAACATTAGAGCTCTGTGTGCCTTCTTGGGATATTGAATGTTGAAAACCCAGAACGATGCAAAAAGACTACACAGTCCTCCCAGTAAAGGTGATGCAGTCAGGACACGCTGGCCATCGATGTGGAAGCTAACTTCCCTGTTCACGGACAGCAGGCAGGGAGTCAGGGGAACATCTGCCTGAAACAGCAAAAAAAAAAATGCCCCACACGTAAAATTCAAGAGACACTATGGTTAAATGAACTTTAATTTTTCGGTATAGTATTGACGTTGTTAGGCCAGGTTCCCTGCGAATTTCAGTACTTAAATTAGGAAGGCAAAGGCTTTATAAAACCAAGTCCCACTACATTAACCATTTTGGCTTTTGCAGCAATAAAAAGATATTACTACCGCACAATGTACTCGAGCACAACTTTAAATGACAGTGAAGTTAAAATGCAAGTCTCTCTAGGTTGATAGATTAGCTCACGTAGAACAATATTATACCCCTCTTACACCTGGCTTTTTTTACAAATAAGGTCGAAACTAGCAAAAACGCACAGCTTCACCCGAAGGGCTTGAATGGCCTGACGCGCGCAATTTCTTTCTTGGCTGCCGCTGGATGGTGCTAATCGTGCATACTTGGGGTGGCAGTACCGCTTTCCAAGGGAGCATGGGAGCTACGCACGAGAAGTTCGGTTGACGCCAACACTTGCGGGGCGTCAAAAGGCCAATGTTTTCTTGAATTAAGCGTAAATACTGATCACGGGTCCAATGGAGAAACATTTTGCCTAGTGGTCTCGAACTGCAAATGACAGGGGAGTTTGGGAAAGCATGAGTGATGTGACCGAAACTGACCAAACTGCTTGGCACTTGGCAATATTGTGTTCAGTTGCTTCTATACTGCAATAAATCACCGTTGCTTCACTTGCTTCTGGTTTATCCTGATTCAAACAACGACTACAGTCGCTGTTTGCGTCACCTTAGATGAGCATTTGAAAAGCGATTTCTCAGCACTTAATGCATCATGGCACTAAATCAATGCTGAAATGACTATGGGGAGGCCCGACTTCCGTTTGAAACCTACTTGCTAGTTGCCTTTATTGACCCTTTAAAGGAGCCATGAAGAGAAAACACAAGTTTGGTTCATTCGAAAGATTGCCTCGTTAGAACCATAACGACACCACTTATAACGCAAACTTCGCTCAAATAAGCTACATAATTAGGAAAAAAGGAAATGACCATGCGACCCACCAGCTCATTTTCCGCAACAGAACCTGTGATGTCACTTGGGAATGCTCTGCGATTGGCGGAGGCCGGCAAAAGCAAACGCATGTTAGGCAGGGCTTACAGCTTGCATAGCGAGCTAAATGCCCGTGAAACATACTGCACATTCTTTTTATGACAAAGAACAGTGGAGTAAACGGTTGAAGGTACGAACGAACTCGCAAGCGTGTGCGCCACTGCGTGCGAAACTAGCGCCGGTCGAGCTCGACATCTCGCTGTCGCGCAGACGAATTTTCGGGTTCCAGGCTCTTCGGGGCCAACGAACCGTTCCAGCACGCACAGCCGCGACCTTGCTTCGTATCGTAATCCCTTCACAGGAGGTTGGCCGTCATATCGCCAACCAGCAAAGGTAAAAATAGAAACGAGGGGAATAAGGAACAGCAAGAAGCGACGAGATAGTGCCAGTCGTCGCGTAAGTTTCGAATGGTGTTGGCTTGCTGCTGTCGTTACGAGCTCGTTTCCAGTTTACAACCACTGAAAACTTCAGTTTGTTCAGTTACGGCAGGGACCCTTACGTTAGCTCACTCCTGGGAGTGAGCTGGCTCACATGCTGGCCAGCTCACATGCTGGCGATCGTCGCCGACTTCGTCAAATCGCTCTGACCTTGGGGGAAAAATGCCGTAAACACCGCGCATTGACGCTCGTATCTTTCTGGTCGAAGCAGAGAGCTCGCGCGAACGGCTTTCCATACACGAAACCGGCCAACTGGCATAAGTGATACTGCTACTGAAATTGAACTATTATTAACCGTAATCAAAATACGGCACATACGTACCAGTCTATATTCGTCCGTCGCGACGGGGCTGACGAGGCAGTGGTGCCGACGGCTGGGCGTTCGTCTGTTGTGGCTATCGCGGAATGGTCGCTTTCCGGTCCATCCGCGTATCCCGGAACTCCTGCCGCTCGTGCACTTAGAAGCATTGAGCGTACAAGTGGTGTGAGGTTGTTAAATGCAAGCCCGAGCTTGTCGGCGAGTTTCGTTCTCCGGATCAGGCGATTCCATGACTAGGGCTGCGGGTGCACTAGGTTTTACTAGTATTTTTAAAATGGCCGCCGTCTCGATCGACTCCCGCGTGTGGGTGCTATATGGAGTCGACATACTAAGTATCTGTTTCATGGACCGGCTCTAAGACGCCATTGTACACGTCACGGAATGTTCAATTTTAGCGGGAGATTTAAAATTTTGGCTTAAATTGCCTTATTTCTCAGTGAATAAAGCATCATTTGCTTCCCGGAAAGCGCTTGGGGTACTATGAAACACCTAATCTTTCGAATAAAACAAACTTTTGTTTTCTCTTTATGGCTCCTTTAAGAACAACAAGTTACCCTTATGACTTATCACTGCAACCGATTTTTCCTCCGTGCGGCGCAAAAAGTGTGTTACTGTGAGTATTTTCAACGTGAAACGAGCCGTTTCTGTGATTTGTGGGACTGAGTCTGCTATTAATTACTGCAGTGACAACAAACTATGCCAGAAAAAGCAAAAAGCAGACAATGTGACGTGTTAAATGCAAGCAGCTTTCATAGTGTGTGCATTGACATTAGTATATGGTGCCCTGGCAGACTGATGCGCTGCGCGAGATTTTGCCGTACCTGAAAGAACAGGCAACTCATTTTTACGGAGTATAGGATCTACATTCGAAATGAAAGGTTTTCAAATGAAACACCTTAGACAGAAACGGTTTTCCTGATGGGGACCAAGAACATTTGAGAGTGAAAAGAGGACAGCAAGTTGGTTTCAAATGAAACAGACCTTCCCATAGACATTTTAGTGTTAATGCGCTGCCGAAGGATGCTTTAATTGCTAAGAAATCTTTATGCGAACCATGCATTTCCTTTTTTCATTTCCTTCGCAGCAGTTTCATGATGCAGCCCCAGTTTGCATTAGAATAAACAGGAAGTGAGGCAGGCAGCTGTGATGTATGGCGGTAAAGGAGCATCTGAATTCAACGCTACCATGTACCAAGAGGTTTCGTTACTTTCAGCTTAACCTGTCATGCTTCCCCAAACTACCATGTCCTTTGCTGCTCAGCGCAATTAGAACAAAAGACGAGCCAAGATGTAAGCAGTGGCTAAACACTCCCCGTGTCAGTGGAGGCCAACTGTAAGGCGGTTAGCCTACAATTTCAGATCTTCTGGCTCATCTGTAATGATGACAGCGCCGATAGACCCCGTCGGGACGAAGACCTTCCTCCCTTCACCTGGTTTTGTCGTCCCCCCATCCGTCGGCGGAGTGGCAGCCCTTTAGGACGGCCTTGCAGGCGACCTTCGTCGCAGCTGTGGGGAAGGCTTTCGTTTCCTCCCGACCTTCGGTGGCGGGGGGGGGGAGCGGGGGCCAAACCCTAATTGGCAGGTGCGCTGCTGTGGGGAGGCGGCCTGCCTGCGCCCTGCTCGAGCGTGCTTCAATGAGTTTGTCGAGAGCTGCCACTGCGAGCGGTCGCACGAAGACTCGCTCCCGTGGAAGTTTCTGGGCGCCAGGACCCCACGCACCTTTAAGCCAACGGTGCGGTGGTTTGGAACCTTTTTGGCCTCCGGGCCCCCACCAGGGATCGTGCTGCGATACCCCCCTTTGTGCGCTGCGGCGCCTCTTAATTGTAATCCAGTTTTCCTTTGTCTTATGTTATTCTTCATCGTCTGTGTATGTACGTATAAATCTTTATTATGAAACGGGGCGGCCAGTGGCCTAAGAAGGGGGGGGGGTTGTTTGAAAGGAGGTGAAGGGCTCCTGTCGGCCCTAAATTCTTCGGGCTACGCCTGACTCTTTGGCGAACTCCCAAAGGGAAAGCAATCTCTCCTTGGCGTGACTAGGATTCATGGGCGTAGTCCACTCTTCGTAAGGTGGCACCTGTTGGGCGTGTCGGGCTCTGAGTTCAGAGAGGCCCCCACAGTCCCACAGGAGGTGTCGAATGTCCTGCTTGACTGTGGAGTCCTTGCAGTACGGGCGGGGGTACGGTGGGTCGATGAAAGCGGCGGAGCTGTTGCGCGTCTGTCTGGATTACTACGTGCCGCCAATTTAACGTACGAGCACCACTTGTGCAGCACATCCTCGGTAAGGGCGGCCCCGTTTCTGGCCTTGTAGGTCAAAGCTTGAGCCCCGCTGGGCAAACCCTTTGAAAGAGGGTGCTCATTTTGGGGAGACATGTAACTCAGGTTTGTCTTCCTTTGTTTTCTCTCTTGTTCGGCGAGGGTGGCCGAGTTGACGTCAATCATTGGTGGCACCGGGTGTTCGGAAAGCGATTGGAGCGTAGAGATTTGCGCGCTCGTCATCACGTGAGCAACCTCGTTTCCGAGGCTACCCGCGTGTCCCGGCACCCAGTCGATGCATACCTGGATGTTGTGGTTGTCTTTTAGTGCTCTGCACTCCTTGATAAGGTGGCACACTGAACCATCGATGTTTGGTCCTTGAAGCCGTTTGATGGCTTCTGTGTTGTCGCACATTACGGTGATTTTTTGTCGGGCCGTCCACAGTGAGCACGCCGCCTTGGTGCCTACCACTAGTGTCGCCATCCACAAGGCATGGAGTTGTAGTTGTGTGCTTGTAGGCTCGTGATATTTGTAGGCCTGTGACCCTCTATATGACCCAAAAGGTGTGACCACTGCAAGGGTGGCCTCCCGTGTCTCCTCATTCCAAGCGGCATCTGTGTACACAGTAGTTGTCTGAAGCTCGGGGTCGTTGGTGTTGCGTGCACGAGCCTCCCGTTACATCGTGTGGCGCTCCTTGTTGCGTCTTCGTGGCAGTGGTTTTGGCCGAGTAACGAGCGTGTCCTCCCACGGTGGTGCCATTAGCGGTAGGGGGGGTAGCCTGACGGACCCACTCATCAGCAAGGCGTATGATACGCCTGCCAGCATTCGTTAAGGTGTTCACCTCGAGGCATTGCTGTCTCTTCTCGCAGTGCGCGCGGCCGCCAAGGAAGACAGTCGGGTGTACCTATGTAGGTCCTCAACTTTTCCGTGATGTGGGAGGCCGGTGACCACTCGAAGGGAGTCGCGGTGCAACACTTCTTGATTGAGCATTTGTGCCTTGGTTGGGTCAATGGCCATAGTTCCGTAGCACGCTTTAGCTGTGAGGATCATGGTGACGGGCGTGCGGAGTACTTCGGTGCAAGCACCGCCGAATCGGCTGCCAATCCTCTGTACTACGTGTAGTATCGACTTCCACGACTTTCGGAGTTGCAATAGCCATTCGTTGGGAGTGCCATTCTCGTGGAAGGGAATGCCCAGTATTCCAGTCCAGCCATCTGTCGGTCGCAATATGGCATTTCCATTCAGGGTAAGGTGGACCTGGGCACGCTCAGCTTCTGAGCCCCGAATGACCAGACACTGCGTTTTGGTTGGAGACACTTGCATGCCCGTTGGTCTGAGGTACTCTGAGAGTGTGTCGAGGCCAGTTTGAACAGCAGTCACGGCGGCTTCGGTGGTGGTACACTGCTGTGGAATGGCCCAGATGGTGACATCATCGGCGTAGGCAGCCGAGCCGAGACTACGCGCCTGGGCGGTCTTAGCCATCGCAATGTTGAAGAGGGTAGGCGATATAATGGCTGCTTGAGGTACTCCAACTGCGACAGCATGAAATACCTTGGGCGAGGTGTTATCTGTTGTTGAAGCCGCAAACTCGAAGGTTCGACGTCTCCTGAAAGTTCGTACGAAGTTTTGAATACGGGGACTCGCACCTGTCTCAGCCAGAGCCTCAAGCAGGTAGTCGTGTCTGACCGTATCGAAAGCTTACTGAAGATTGACAGCCACCAAAAGCCAAGGCACCCTTGCGGAGCCACCCGTGTCTAGCCAAAAAGCTGCCTTTATCAGGTGTATGCTGTCATATGTGCACAGTCCCTTGATTGTTTGATTGGTTGTAGGGTTTAATGCGCCGACGCAACACAGACGATGAGGCGCGCCGTAGTGGAGGGCTCCGGATTACTTTTGACCACCTGGGGATCTTTATCGTGCGCCGAAATCTCGTACACACGGGCGTTTTTGCTTTTCGCCTCCATCAGAAAAGCGGCCACCGCGGCCGGGAATCGAACCCGCGACCTCGTGCTCAGCAGTGCAACGCCTTAGCCACTGAGCAACCGCGGCGGGTGCACAGTTCCTTGCGAAACCCAGTATGGCCAAGGTCGAAGAAATCTGGTTTCACTTATTCCAAATGGTGGTTGAGTCTACTAAGCACCATTCTTCCCAGCAGTTTGCACGGGGTAGACGTGAGTGAGATGGGTCACAAGTTGCCTAGTCTTGTAATAGCGTGACTGAGATGAGTGAGTCAGACGGGTCGCAAGTTTCCTAGCAAGTTTTGTAATAGCGTGCACTACAGAGTGGCGCCAATTGTCAGGCATCAGGCAGCTTGTCCAGACCATGTTGAGCTCGTACAGCAATTTTTCTTTTAAGAGCGAATGCTCTTTATAAGCGACCCCAAACCATCCACCGCCGGCGGCGGCGGCGGCGTCGGCGTCGGCGGCGTTGGCGTCCGCAGTGCTGTTTAAAGAAAAAACAGCATCCGGCGCCAGGTTTCGATCCGAGGACTTTGCGGGCCGCAGCGCGACGCGCTACCGACCAAGCCACAGACGCGACGGTGATATCAGTGTTAGACGCGCCTTATATCTTTAACGCATTCAAACTACGTCGTCAGCGGCGTGCGTTGGCGACTCAGCGGCGTTATAGCGGCTTGATAACTGCGTGGTGTACACGTGATACTACAAACCCGATGGAAGAGATGGAAGAGAAGGCGGCGAGGGGGTGGGCTGCGGGGGCCGAGCGCAAGCTCCGCAAGCGGGCCGACAACCGTGCATTCGCACTTTCACATTCTCCCCCTCGGGGAAATGCGGGGGAATTTTTTCTCGTTGTTCCTGGTTTTGAAGCATCGCCCAGGTGATTCCGTTTTTGCCTGGCGCACTTCTTGCATTAACTGACTCGAGTGCCGCTGCGAGCTCTGCAAGGGTAAACAGCGAGTCTGGGCCTTCCTCGGAAGCAACGGGCATTGGGTCATATATAGAATCTTCGCCCGCTTCGCTGCCGTACATGGCTTCGGGAAACAAGGTGGTGGCCAGGTTCTGTTCATATGTCGCCGGGTCTATGTCGATTTTTAGCCGAAGGTTGGGACCTGTGTTCTTGGCTTTGGACTTGCCGCCCATAGTACGAAATGTTTGCCACAGTCGACGTGCAGCCGTCTTTTCACCGAAGGACGCACAGTGGTCTTGCCAGCTATCACGAGCCAGGTGTTTGGCGTAGCGCCTAGCTTCAGCTGTTTTGCGTCTTAGACAGATAAGGTCTTTACGCCTCTTTCCATTCCGAATGAAAATTTTTTGTAGACGTTTCCGTGCAGCCCACAGGTTGGCAAGGTGTTTATCCGGGGTAGGAAGCTCTGGGTCGATATCCAAGGTGCGTGTGTCAAGGGCTACTGCCTTCTGTAGTACCTCAGTGACAGGTCGGTTGTCTTCGTATTGACTGAGCAGCGTCCTGAACTTGTCCCAGTCCACACTCCTCGTCCTTCTCCGCAAGTCGCACTTTCGACCATTAGGGGTCAGCTCAATCCAGATAGAATTGTGGTCAGAGCCTAGAGAGTCGGGGTTTGTCCTCCACGCTCTCACCAGTGAGCAGCTAAACGTCCATGTGAGGTCTGGGATCGTACTGCGCTGCCCTCTGTGGAGGCTGTACCGGGTAGGATAGCCGAGGTCATTGGGCAACTCCATTCCGCCGCTATCCATCATCTCTAAAAGTGCTGTTCCCCTGTTGTTCTCATAGGTGTAACCCCAGGCTGGGTGTTGTGCGTTAAAATCACCCGATACTAGAAAGTCATCCTGTGGGTGTGCTGCCTGGAGCCGGCGAATTCACATGTAGTCTTGCTGCTGCTCACAAGGTCGTCTCCCTTCGCGGTAGCCACTAGAGGATGGCCTTGCGCAGTAGGAAACCGCCACAAGCGGTTGTGAGCGAGACGGGATGAGGCACCTTACTGCCACAACCTCTTAATCCAAGTCACAAAAGGCAAACGTGTCGATGCGGGTATGTATTATGTCTTTGCGGACGAACACCACGCACTGCGCCTGAACATGATGTGCGTCTTGTCCCGGGAGTTTAGGCTGAATGCTGGGTTGGAAATATTCCTTATATTCACGGATTCCAGGGCTTTCCCCGCGCATTTCCTGCAGAAGCAGGAGAACTGCTCACCGAAAAGTCTGGAAAAGTTCATTCAGCTCCGAAGTGCCCATATGGAGAGAGCGATAATTCCACTGAAGCACGTCGGGGGTTGGTGAGTCTGGCATAGGAAGCATTGGTGGAGGAGGCGACATACCATCGGCGATGGTGTCCTGCAAGCGGCTTTTACTAGCCGAGAACTTGGCCATGCTGCTGCATCGACTGGAAATGGGCTACCATTGGCTGTAGTTGCTGCAGTAGTTGTTGCTGCTGCATTAGTAGTCGCTGTGTTTGCTGGAGCTGTAACTGCTGCTGCTGTATCTGCTCGATGAAAGGTTTCATCCATGTCGGCAGTGCGCTGTCATCACCAGGCGAACCATCAGGTAACGACGGGTTTTTTTAATCTTCCGGTGATGAGTGCCCCCTGTTGGCTTTCCCGATGAGTGACCAAGAGATTGAGTCGTTCGACGGCGCCCCACCTGCTCTTGTTCCTTGAAGTTTGTTTGTAACTCCCGTATTCGGCGTCGTCGCGTTTTTATGCGTTCTTGGTATTCGCCTTTGATCGCCTGGATCTTCCGTTGAAGGTCCGCCTCAGCTTGTTCACACTCATGCTCCAGCTGTGCAAGCTCGGCAGTTAGATAGAGTGGCGAGTGTGTGTTCCGCCACGCCCCAATACCTCCTTGCCACGCTGCGGAGTGGTGCTCGGCGGTCACATCTTCCTTAAGTTGCTGATGTTTTTGTTTTCTCCGGTGGTTATTGCGTCCCCGTCTGCGCCTGCTGTTTGAGCGCCCTTTATCTCCCGCCTCACTGCAGGAGTCGCTGCTCTCGGACGACGCAGAGACAGCGGTCGTGTAGTCAGTGACGTCGTGAGTGAAGCTGGACTTCGTGTTGGCGAGAGGTGTCGTCTGGCGGCTGCACGAAATCTCTTCTACACCTTTGTTCTTTACACTTGATGCCGATCGGAAGCTGACGCGCGACGTCGATCTTTTCCTTGGTAGTGAACGAGTTCGAGAATGCGAGTTGGTGTCCGCTGCTTTGTCCGACGATAGACGTGACTGCGAAAGGCGACGCCGGCTGCGCCCCTGGCGTTCTTTGAGCTGCAATTGTTTTCTCTCCTCGTATGCCTTGTTTTTGGGGCAGGCAGGATCGACGGCGAGGTGACTATTGGCCTTAAACTGCTTGCAGTACTGTTTCTCGGGGGTGCGGCTATGTGGGCATTCCTCACCTTCTTGTGTGTGCGACGCATTTTCACATCCAGAACATACGGAGTGCTGGGCGGGGCACGTGATGTTCTTGTGTCCGGGCATGTGGCACCTTCGGCATACGAGGGCTCTTGGTTGATACTGTTTTACCCATCGAGTCTGCCCCCAGTATACGACGGTTCTGGGTGGCACTGGAGCGGCAAAGGTAATAAGGACGATGGTGCGGTGTCCCATCACTCGGGCAGCTAGGATGTCAGCAAGTTCACACTGCAACGTTGTCATAAGCGTGTCATTTGACTCGTCGGGCATGCAGTTGAAGATGACCCCTCTCTGTGTAAATAAGTGTGAATAGACTTCTTTCTCTTCATCATCTACTTGCCTCGTCTCGTCAACGGGTCCTTCACCACCCTCCCCGACGACACCACCCAACCTCAACAATGAACCAAACTTTACTTCATCGGTGTTGTACTCACCTAATCATAAAGTGTGTTGATCCCGAGGCTAACAGTCGGCCGATTCACCACCGTGTCAGCAAGCTGCTGGCGCCCTGTCACATTGAGACGCTGACCATCGGCCACCTCCGGGCGCTGGTGCATGCGCGTGGATGGAACTCGCGTGTGCCGCAATCGAGGTTGCTGCGCAAAATCACACACAACCTGTGTCAAACGTACTTATTGTACCTTGGTTCTATGATTTACGCAGAATGTTTTGGTTGATTTTAGATGCCCTATACTAAACCTTCTCTTCCTCTAGCGTGACCTCTATTTGCCACCATGCCAGTTGACCATGCACACAAGCCTGTGTTCTACTGAAGTAAAATAAGCGAAACGTCTTTAACCAAAATACGGACCACATGTGTGCTGTGTGGAGTTGCTTTAACTTCACGGACCTTAATCAGCTTAACACCTTCTGCATGCCCACAAAACAGAGCCAGAGTCACCACAGCACAAATCATATCTAGGCCCAGTTTTCCCTTCACGATCAATTTCCAATGGCCTAACAGTGGATGGATTAGACCACTGGTTTTGTCAGCGAAATTTAACAGCAAGCCTCAGCTAGTCTAAGAAAACTTTATGAGTCACAGAAAACGACAAAAACCAACAAGGAAGATGAAGAAAAGGAATACCACTTTTGAATAGATTTTCATTTAAAGTGATTACATCAATGAAACTACAGGGTCAAAGCACGATTTAGGAACTCCTGACTCCATTCAGCACAAGTAATCCCACAATGTCTACAAATTACTTCAAGGTCGCTTTAGCATGCTACCTCTTAATCCTGATGTAACTGCTTACCCATATTTCTTAAAGGACACTGATGTGTGACAATTTTTATTCGCGATATTTTAAAAGGATGTCTAATTCAACTGAGTGCAAGCGAGTGCTTTTATCTAAACTTTACTATTACTCCGACTAGATAAAACATGCTTATTCCATGTTCAATTTACTAAAGCCTTGCAATAAAAAGGTTCCGTTATACTTCCAGAGGGCACTCAAAATACCTACCTGTATATTTGTCGTTTGAAGAAAATTAATGACAATTGTTCCCTAAAGAACATTTGTTAATAAGACTGTAACAATACAATGAGGCAATGGGAGAATTCCCATTATATATACTTGCAGAAGGCACTCCAAATATACAATTTTTTAACTCTTTAAAAATTATTGGCTAATTCTTTTAAGAAAAATGCAGCAGCCACTTCTCTGATGAAGGCGAAAGCGAGAAAGCCCGTGTCTTCCGAGAATTCAGCGCACATTTAGGATCCCCAGGTGTTCAAAATAAATCCAGAGCCCTATACTACGGCTTTCCTCATTGCCTGAGTGTGTCGGCGTGTTAAACACCATAATAAATCAATTTTTCCACGAAAACTGGTTATGAACACGTCAGCATGACAGCAAAGCGATGGGAGTATTCTCATTATGTAGGTATGTATGTACGTGCACATGCACACACCACTCACGCGCGCGTTCATATGCGGACACACACGAGGAATATTCATGTCTGTGTACAATTTATTAAACAGTCTTTCTCACTTTCAGTACCCCGGCCCTTGTTTTTCTCACTCCCCGCACCTCAATTATTCTAACAACAATTTAGCAAGCTGCATTTACTTATGGCTGTCGTAAAACACTACACCCACATACTCAAGCACAGTATACATCCCACCACATGCACCAGCTACATTTTCCTACGTCATTCATAATTCACGACCTGACCGCACGATGTGGTTATCACAAGTGACATCAAGACACCCTAGTATGGGTTAAAGTGACCACGTTCCCAAACACACTACAAAAAATTTCAAATAAGCAAGGCAGAGAAAAAGGAAGGCAAATGCAATGCCCTTGAAGGTACCTGCAAGAAATTTTTCCATGATTTTATTCCACGTTTGGATGCAAAAAAAAAGTGCCGGCTGCAAGTAGGCTCTGAAATGATACCGTGATTCATGTCTATTTCGGCCTGACAATTCCTGCCAGGCTTGTTTGAGATTATACCTCGGCAAAGTTGGCGCGGCTCACTCAAACTCACTCACAATTTTTTTTCGAATCACCACTCATTCAAACTCACACTCAATGCTGAGCAGCACATCTGCGCTCACTCAAACTCAAACTCAAATTGAGCGCAAAACTTAGAACTCACTCGAACTCCTCACTCGGACTCAAAACTCAAAATTTACTCAGAACTCAAAATGTACTCAAACTCAAAATGTAATCAAACTCAATATGGACTTAAAACTCAAAATGTACTCCAAACTCAAAATGTACTCAAGCTCAAAGTGTACTCAAACTCAAAATGGACTCAAAACTCAAAATGTACTCAAACTCAAAATGGACTCAAAACTCAAAATATACTCAGAACTCAAAATGTACTCAAACTCAAAATGTAATCAAACTCAATATGGACTTAAAACTCAAAATGTACTCAAAACTCAAAGTGTACTCAAACTCAAAGTGTACTCAAACTCAAAACGGACTCAAAACTCAAAATGGACTCAAACTCAAAATGGATTCAAAACTCAAAATGTACTCAAAACTCAAAATGTACTAAAAACTCAAAATGGACTCAAAACTCAAAACGGACTCAAAACTCAAAATGTACTCAAAACTCAAGATTTACTCAAACTCAAAATGTACTCAAAACTCAAAATGCACTCAAAACTCAAAATGCACTCAAAACTCAGAATGTACTCAAAACTAAAAATGAACTCAGAACTCAAAATGGGCTGAGAACCCATAATGAATTTAGAACTGAAATGGCCTCACAACTCTCTCATGCTAGAAAGTTACTCGGGGTCAGATGGACTCTGATTTCATTAGCAGTCAGTGTTTTCAAATTCACGCGTGGTAAAAATATTACGGGTGCAAATTCGTGAGCTCAAACTCTTGCATTCGCCACGACATGACACCGTAGCTCCTGTGAGGTCGGAAACAAGTTTCGTTGCAGATTTAATACAGATATACCTGCTGCCCATTAAGAGTAGCGCTGGTTGGAAGCAATTGTACGTATATATTGGATAACAAACTCTTGATGTAGGCTCCGTGTTCGTGTTCATGACAGAGGCGGTCCAGGCTCGATGGTGTGCTGAGTCCCCAGGTCGAAACAAGCAAGATTGGGTGAAGGGACGTGCGCTTACTGCTCAGTTCATTTATGTCGAAGCTGTTTAGGGTTACGTTTCCGTGCATTCTTGCTCTGCATCCTGAAAAAACGCCTTGTGTCACAGCGAACTGTCTCCGCGAATCTCTGAAGCGCGAGGCGTTCATGGCTATACCTTTGCTGTTTTATTGCGTAGCATTCTTTGCCGAGTACACCCTCCCCCTATCCCCGCCATGATCTTGTAACGCCCTGCATATACACAAATACGCAGATATCACAGAAGTTCAACCTGTAATCATTATAAAAGCGTAAATGTAGAGAATTGATAAAACTAAACGTTAAAAATCTAAAAAAGAAATCAGAAAAATATTGAAAATGGCGAACCGTGCAACACGGGAGTCATAGATTGTCTCAGATTGGGTGAAAATGCAGAGAGGTGTGGCGCTAAAGAATGTGGAGTATCAAATTGAGGATCTCAAGGAGGGAAATCACGTGGGACAAACAAAAAAGTGCCTCGTTGTTTTCGGAAGCACTTGTATTAGTTTTATTAGCATTTGCTAGGTGGGATGAGCTCTCGTAGCTCGGAAAAACACCACGCTGTCGTTGTAAGCAATGACCGCCACCGTACCCAGCTGTTAACTTCCAGCATGCACGCGTGTGAGTGTGTGTGTGTGTTTGAGAGAGTGTGTGAGTGATAGAGTGAGAAACTGTGAGAGAGAGAGAGTGAGAGATAGTGTGAGAGTAAGAGAGTGAGGTAGAGTGTGTGAGAGTGAGAGACTGTGAGTGAGAGAGTGTGAGTGAGAGAGAGAGTGTGAGAGACTGAGAGTGAGAGTGAGAGAGTGAGAGTGTAAGAGAGAGAGTGACAGAGTGAGTGAGAGACTGAGAGTGAGAGTGAGACTTTGGGAGTGAGAGTGTGAGTGTGAGAGTGTGAGAGAGTGAGAGAGAGACTGTGAGTGAGATGACAGAGTGAGTGTGAGTGTGAGTGTGATTGAGAGTGTGAGTGTGAGAGTGAGTGTGAGTGTGAGAGTGTAAGTGTGAGTGAGAGTGTGAGTGTGAGTGTGAGTGTGTACCTTTTGCTATATCCCTTTTGCTATATCCTCATAATTATAACCAGAAAGCATTTTTATATTTGTCCCACGTGATCCCCCTCGACGAGACCTTGAATTTGATACCCCACACACCCTAGCAGGGTCATATGGAATTCATACCAGTCAAACTAACCGTCATGACTGCAACCAGGACGCATTATTTAAGTGTCCGACGTGATTTCCCAACTGGAACCTTCAATTTACGCCCCACATGCTTCAGCGGCCTCACCTTAAATTTCACCCAATCTATGACTCATAATGACTATCTCATGATTCGAACTACGAAGCCTTTTTTATTTTGTATCACGTGATTCCTCTCGTCAAGACCGTAAATTTCGTACCATACACGCCATAGCGGGGTAACTTCGAATTTTACCCCAATATAAGACTCGCCATGACAACCTCATGGTGATAACCAGGAAGCAATTTTTATTTCTCCAACGTGATTCCGCTCATCAAGACCATTTATTTGATACCCCTCACATCCTAGCGGAATCAATTTGAATGTTAAACCAATCAATGACTAACCATGACAATCTCATAATATAGCCATACCACATTTTTGTCCCACGTGATTTCCCTCATCGGAACCTTCAATTTGATGCTCCGGACACCCAGTGGCATCATTGTGAATTTTAACCTAATTTATGACCCATTGTGCCTATGTCATGATAATAATCAGGAAGCACGTGATTCCCTCATCGAGACCTCTAATTTGATACGCCACACGCCCTAGCGTCATGAACTTGAATTTTAGCCGAATCTGTGACTTACCATGACTACGTCATGATATATCCATAACGCATTTTCGTCCCGAATGATTCCCGACATCGACACCTTGAATTTGATTCCCCACATGCCCTCGCAGCGTCATTTTGAATTTTAACCCAATCTATGACTCATTATGACTGCCTGATGACTACAATCAGGAAGCACTTTTTATTTACTCCGCGTGATTTTGTTAATCCGGACCTTTCATTTGATACATTACACGCCTTAGCGTCATCAGTTTCACTTTTCATCCAATCTGATGTGGTCATTATTCTGTCTTAACGGGCGCTGCCCAGTAAATTCAGCTAATTCATTTGAAACAGCAGAAAGGACAGCCCCCGCCCCCATTTCCCCCCGGCTGTCACCTCTTCCTTTGTGACCCCTAGTATATCAAGCCGTTAACAGTAGCAGGCGAACAACCAGCACGCCAGCGCCGTTGTGTGCCTTCCCACCACCCTTTCCCGCACTCTTACTGGATCCGTCAGGAGGAAAAGTTAAGACAACCCTTTATTATGACCTCACCAGTCAATTATCACTCACGCGCCCAGCCGCGAAAATTAGGTATACAGCAAGTGCTTATGGCCATGAAAATTCAACAAGAAACTAAAAAACTAAAAAACAAATCGCGCCAATGCACCCTGTGAATGTGGTTGGAAAGCAAAGCTGTAAACGGCACCCATAACGATTACCCATGCGACGTCACTTCAATTCGCTCACATCGCTCTACAAATAGTAAAACCAGAGAGAAGTGAAATACACTGAACCACACCATTTAATACTTCAAAGAGATATTATCGGTAAGGTTAAATCAATGCATGATGCATGAATGGTGTTTGGTTGAGTTGTATTGGTGTAGCACAAGAGTGGAAACTTTATTCACAAAATTAAATTAAGCTCCAACCCGGTGTTAGACGATCTGACTTCTCCGTCTCTGCGCCGCGGACGGAGGGGACGAGATTTGCGGCAGAGAAGGAGCAGAAGGAGGAAGAAATACTTCTGTTCAGATTTCTGAACGGCCCAGGGTGCAGCCCTGGGGAGTGATTTCTTTTTCTGTGGGGCCCATATGCAGTCCGCGCGGCCTGTGTTCTGTCCACCCGCTGAAGCTGGGTAGGTAGAGAGGGCCTAGACAGCAGCATCTCCCATTCTCTTGTTGGGTAGTTGACGGAAAGAGAGGAAGGTGCTCAGGGCTAAAGTCGCACACCCCACTTACGGGGCGGAGTGTTCCTACTTCTGTGCAAAATTTACATTCAGCGTCGTAGCGATTCGGATGCATTAAGTGAAGACGCGTAGGCGGTGGGAAGGAGCCCGGATTGTGTGAGCCGTAGGGTAGTTTGTTGTTCTCTGGAAAGGTCAGTTTAAACCGATGGTACGCTCTGTCTCATAAGGCGATAACACTGGGTTATCTCCCTGAACGTGACAAGCGGGTAACTGTCCTCGTGCAGCTCCATAGCACGGGAGGTAAAAGCGTAGGCTTGTTGGGTGGGCGTATTTTTTGCCCTCCATTGAAGCGTGAGGAGGTGTCCAGATGAGCTGAATGGAACCGTTTGGGGAGTGCTTTTTTAGCACGCGCAGTGCAGGTCAGGACACCCAACCCTACTGGTAATTCCAGTAGGCTTGCTGGGAATCGGTGACTATCCTCCGAAACCCTCGTTGAGTGAGAGCCAAGGTGATGGCTACCTCTTCTGCTGCCGTCATTTCTTGGGTCCTAAGCGAGGTACACGCAAGGAGGTTGGTTCTGGAGGTAGCCACGATGACGGCGTATTGCTCTCCTCGATGTTTGGAGGCGTCTGTGTAGATAACTGCAAGATCCCCACCGAGGATGGTGTTTACCCCTGGAGCCCGTGCTTTTCGGTGACCCTCGTCATGTGAGGGGTTCATATTTCTAAGCAAAGGGAGAATCTTTTGTTTTAGTCGCAAAGAGTCTGGGAGTACGTCAAGCGGAGTGACATTCTGGGCTGCCCAGCCAATCGGGTGAAGTATGCGGTTACCCACCCCAGTTCTGAGCCGTACCTACCCGCCGCGGTGGCTCAGTGGCTAAGGCGTTGCGCTGCTGAGCACGAGGTCGCGGGTTCGATTCCCGGCCGCGGCGGCCGCTTTTCTGATGGAGGCGAAAAGCAAAAACGCCCGTGTGTACGAGATTTCGGCGCACGTTAAAGATCCCCGGGTGGTCAAAATTAATCCGGAGCCCTCCACTACGGCGCGCCTCATCGCCTGCGTTGCGTCGGCGCGTTAAACCCTACAATCAATCAATCAAATCTGAGCCGTACCTTCTGGTTAGAAAGATGGCCTTCTATCAGCTCTTCCACCGTGTTGTGGAGCCCCGTGCTAAGCAGCCTCTGTGTATACGCACGCATGAGAAGACCAATGGCCTGCTCGACCGCCTTTCCAATCATTATATAAAGCATCTCTATGTCTGCCTTGTCGAGGAGAAGACAGGGGGTTGACGTAAGTGACTCTCGAGAGGACAAAAGCTTAAATTAATCGAAAGGTACCGGATTCCTTAGGCCTCGTTTCTTGGTGGCAACTCGCCTGATTATGTCTATGATTTGATTAATGCTGTTCTTGAGGCGGTGCAAGGAGACGTCACTCTTGGTCTTAGCCTCGAGATGTTGGTCCAGGATCTTGATGCTGGGGCTTGGAGTGATGGCCTGGCCATCAAGGAGTATTTGAATGTATTCCTTGATTTGGCGTGAGGGCAGACGAAAAGGAGCTGTGATTTTTACGTAAACACTGGAGACTACAGGCTTTCGCACATTGGCGTACTAGAAGTGAGATTCCTTGTCTTGGTGTGAGCTTCCTTTAATTTTTGTAACTCTTAGCACATGAGCAAGATGTGTTAGTTCCAGGTTCGATTCCCGGCGGTGCCAGTAAATTTTTTTATTTGTTCGCTGGAGTTTTCTGGTGACACCAATGGTCGCGAAAGAACCCTTGGGGGGTAGAGGTAAAAAGCTTTGCTTTAAAATCAGACACCCCCTCCCTCCCAACGGATCATGCAGATCGCGAATGGTGCCGTACCCACAGGTAACCTGAATTCCGAGCCCACAGTGACACATGAAACTTAACAGCCAACCATAGCTGCCTGCTAGGCTACTCATATGTACTCAAACTCAAAATGGACTCAAAACTCATATGTACTCAAACTCAAAATGTACTCAAAACTCAATACGTACTCAAACTCAAAATGTGCTCAAACTCAAAATGTACTCAAACTCAAAATGTACTCAAACTCAAAATGGACTCAAACTCAAAATGTACTCAGAACTCAATGGACTCAAACTCAAAATGGACTCAAAGAACTCAAAATGGACTCAAAGAACTCAAAACGGACTCAAACTCAAAGTGTACTGAGAACTCAAAATGTACTCGAACTCATTGTACTCAGAACCCAAATGGACTCAAACTCAAAATGGACTGAAACTCAAAGTGTACTCAGAACTCAAAATGGACTCAAATTCAAAATGTACTCAGAACTCAAAATGGACTCAAACTCAAAATGTACTGAGAACCCAAAATGGACTCAAACTAAAATGTACTCAGAACTCAAAATGGACTCAAACTCAAAATGTACTCAAACTCAAAATGGACTCAGAATTCGCTAGGTCTCAGGTGTTCTCAAACTCAATCGGACTCAAACTCAGTCGAGACCACTCGGTTCGAACTCACTCAAGCTCAAACTCACCATGCCACTCTAGCGTCGCGCTCACTCAAACTTAAACTCACGCGTGAGTTTGAGTCCAAATGAGTCTGAGTGAGTGGACTCATGAGTGAGTTCGCCGACCTCTGTTTGAGACAAACGTGCGTTATCATTTTCGAGGTTGCATGGGGTCCTTTCAGAACACGTGCAAGTTTCTCTCTTTTTGACTCAAAAACACTTTCGTATCGCATGATTTCGTTAACTGCTGTTTCTTGCTTTAAGATGCCAGCTTGCATCTAATCAAGTGAGTGGGCACACAGTTAAAGATGCAAACCCTTACACTGCCTCTCCCCTACCATTGTGGCTCACTTTCATAGAAAAAGTGCAGGTAATTAGCAGGGGCAATACTCACTTCTGCTGGAGGGACCAACTTGCTTTCCAACTGCAACTTTGCATTGTACTGCACAGCCGGCCCTGCCTTAAGATCTATGAAGTCATTAAACTCGATAATGTACCAGGATCTGCAGAAGAAAATCGTGTCAGCAAATAATGAATTCATGCCGGACAGGCGCACACTGTTTCATTTATACTTGTAGATACCTCTACCTATTTCCCTCGTGGTGTTACATCCAAAGCTAATTTGTTACGGCTTTGCGTCATCAAGTATGGTCATCTATCGTAACACCGTTCGTCATACAGAAAAGGCCTTCACTGGGTCAGAAAACACTTTCTTTTTTTACAGTAGGGATAAAATAGGCGACTGAGTCATCCGTATTCCGACACCTTAATTTTTTTGTGTCACCATGCTGACAAGCATGATTGGTGCATAAGGTAATTTGTAGCCGCAACCGTTAGTACAGTCTTGTTAGCTAACGTAAACCTCGTTCATGGTTCAAATTATGATTTTGTGGCAACAAAAAAATACAGTTGCAATGGAAACGCTATTCTTGTAACGTACCAACGCTGCAGGCCACACACACCTGCCTTAATGTTAACGTGATTGTAGAAGTATCCTTCACGAAAACCACAGTACATTTTTTTGTAGCTGCAAGTGCGTGTCAAAATCGAGTGTCAGATGATTCCAGTAAATTTTTGTGTATGGTCTTACTATTGATTATGACATAAAGTTATAACCAACAAAAGAGTGTGTGCCAAAGATAACAAAAATTGGCTCCAATCCACGCTGTGAAGGTGGTTCGAAAGCAAAGCTTTAAACGACACCAAAAACAATTGCCCATGCGACGCCACTTGAATTCACACACGTGGCTCTAGAAAGAGTGAAGCAGAGGTTCTGCCAGCCGTTACATGGAATTCGCGGGGGCGGCGTCCCGAAGGCAGGAGTGTCGGACACGCCGGGCTAGAGCGGCGGCCGCCGCTGGTGTATAGCCCGGCCGTACGTCGGCGGGAATAGAAGGAGCGGAGCGTCTTTAGAAGGGTGAGACAGCGGAACCTAGCCAGCCTGATCTATTGCCCTTCTAAAAAATAATATCCCTTCTTATCCCCCACAGAATTGCGTCATGCTAATACAAACTCGGTTCTCTTCCATAAGGGCATGAATTTGTTTCTAATTACGTGGCCTTAGCTGGCGACTGACAGGCCCCGATTATATACCGACCCCGCATTACCATCCGAAAGTGAATAAAAACATTTCTGGTTCGAACCACGTCGCCGTCGTGTTCGATTAGCATCTTTTACATACCCGTGTGCGGCTCTGTCCTGAGTTCGAAGAAACGCAGGCGGGTTGCGTTCCTTTTCTCGTCTTGCATGACGCTTTATTTAAAATAAGAGCACCCTCTTCCCCGCCCTCTCTACCTTCCTTCCCGCTTCCGTCTGACTGCGCTGATTTTCGCCAGCACGAAGTAACCCTCACGTTGCTTTGAAACGACTCCGCGCGCGACAAACGATTTTATCTCGAATGCCCTGTTACAAACCGGCCTACAAAAGAATGCGAATGCATACCCCAAAACCCACAAACAAGTAAAATAAAACGAGTGTGCGCTTTTTCCTTTCCCTGTGCGTGTACCTGCTCTGTGTGGCACGGGTACTTCGCAGTTAACCCTACCCAACCGTTTGACAAACGCACAGACCGATGACAGACCACTTACTAGGGAGCTGTCCACAGCTGTCGCCGTATCCAAATGCTGTTAGCGGCCGTTCCTCGTGTGACAGGGGCACATGCAAATCTTTCCACCAAATGGCACTACTAGTCCTTCTCAAATAAGAAAAAACGATGGCCCATGGCGAGGCTTGAAACTCCGGTCGCACGGCGCACTGAGTCACCGGCCGCGCTGCGTTGATAGCAAGGAGGTTGTTTACGTCCGGGCGGCAAGTCTTGCCGCCAGGGCAAGTTGAGTCGCTGCAGTCGGGTGCGCTGGCGCGCTGGCACGAGCATTTAAATCGTCTATATATGCGCAAGCAAGCGAAGCAGATGAACATTGCAATTGTTGCAACGGCGAGCTCTGTCTCCTCTGTCTCTGTCTCCAACACCTATCGCCAAAATGAACAGACTGAAAACACGGCCGCGCTGTTTGCCTGTGATTGCGCTGGCTGAAGTATCTATACGGGGATACGTACGGTATCGGTTTTGTAGCTGCATGCAACCGTCGCGTCCTGCTTACTCGTTCTAATTAGCATTAGGCCATGGTTGAAGTGCTGATACACGGAAACAACACAAGACTAACATGGCGACCGCCCGCTTCAGATGATTACACCAGATGGGGAGTTTATTGTGGACGTGGTAATATACAAGGAACCGAACGCCATCTCACAAAGGCTGTTATGTCGTTCTAAATCCTCTCTTTTGCTACACGGATGGGCAACGGTACTACCATGGAGGTTCGTCCTCTTTTTTAAACCGTGCCTAGGGAGTACATTTTTTGCTAAAGGTACTTTTCAGGGCACATTACTTGTTAAAAACTTCGTTTTCGGCTAGTTTGCCTTTACAGTGCGTGGGAGTTGACTAAAACTGGTTTACAGCAAAGCTTTAGTTATAGGAAAACGAAAGGAAATCCGCGCCGAGAACTCCTCCCGCGCAACCTCATGCGCATACGCAAAAGAAAAAAATTACCCGCCCACGGAGCCATTGCATAAATCACACCTCAAGCGATAACGGCGAGCGGTGCGGGCGGAGCAGCGCCAGTGTGGCAATGGCTAACACCGGCTGCATGTTATTCCTAAATGAGTACGTCACGCGTCATACGTCAAACTTCGGCCGCATATCACATCTTCGCTGGTTAACCATCTGTACGGAGTTCATCGGCGCAATTTTTTCGTAGATGAATGACTAGATACTCAAAAAGCCCATCTATCAAAACAAGTGGGGACGTTCCGCTAAAAGAAGGCACGCGTAGCAGCTATCGCTAAAGAACGCGCTGTAGTGCATTTCCTGAAAGAAACACAAAACATTTTTGTACGGATGCAGCTCGCCGCTCGAAAGGTGATTCCCAGCTATGCAGCTCTCCAAATGGTTATATTTTAAACCCCCTCCAAGCTCACTCCCCCTATACAAGCCAGCTTATGAAAGGTTTGAGTTCATTCAAGTCATCAAATGATGATTCTATTATGGGACCTGAAAGCATATCCTCAGTCGTTAACGTTAAGTAATGATAAAATAACGCGTCGACATTATACTCGCTACTCCGGCACAGCACCGAACTGCCCTGCCGAGAGAGACTGCCCACAACGTGTTTGAGGGTGAGCCGCGACTCTCGCCGCGCGTGTGTACGTCATCAGTCACTTCACAGGGAAGGGTATCTTTCATAGTACACAGGTTTACCCAGGTGGACGACCACGATACAAACACTAGACTGCACTATGCACCTATACCCTGAGGCATACACCAGTCGGCGTGTGTCCAGCCCGTGTTCGGGCAGCAGTTAGCGTCCGCCGGCGTTGGCCGGCTGTGATGCTCGCTGGGGTAGGGGAATGGGGGCTCTCTGTGGCCGCTATACATTTCAGCCACTGAGGTGGACCGGGCGGCATCGGCGCTCGTCCGCTGATTTAGACTGCGCGAGCCGTCACAGAGCGGACGCGGAAAACCCCGCCAATGCAACGGGGAAATGCCCGGAGACTCACCGGACATCCTAGATAAACGCACTGAAGCAATCAAGGCATGGGCAAATTGACACCACGGGTGCCGTCACCAACGCTGGTGGGAAACAACGGCCAATGCAAGCACAGCCAAAAGTGGCCGAAAGGCATTTGCGTACCCATGCGCTGCGCTGCCGAGGGCGGTCAACCTCTGGTGGTCTCTCCCGCGGGCCTGGAGTCGTCCCTTCGGAAGAGGAGAAACTGACTGACTGACTGAAAAACATTTATTTACAGATGTTTGTACAGGGAGGGTGGGGAGCGGTCCTTAAGGGAGGCGATCGAGGATAACCCTCGCCCCACTAAGGAGGAGGGCGTCGGTAGTGCCTCCTTGCCCCAAGTGGAGAGGCTTGCGTCCCCACAAACCGCAGAGGCCTTTCGAACAAATTAGAACTGAAAAAAATTCCTTCAGGTAAACCTTTTCAGGTATGTAGGCGCTCTCTTTACGGTAGTCAGACTATGGTCCACCCTCCACATCACTAGATGCCATACTCGTAATCTCGGATACGCACACTGGCCATGCACCTGAAAAAGCAACGATATACATATCGTCAAAAATCCTCTAATTGTGCAACCAACAGCAAGAAGTGGTCGTGTTTGTACACGCCTACCCAAAACACCCCCTTATGTGCTTTTATGGGAGGTTATACAGAGCAGGTCTTGACCTGGGTTTGCTGCACCACCTCTCGGCAACGTACCCAGCCCCTCATACTCGTTAAAGAGGGGAGAGGCACACACTTTATCGGGCTATCAAAAGGAATCCCGCATGTTTTTGAACCTTTTGAATGTTTTTGAACTCGGACTCGCGCATCGGACCTTTTGTGGTGGCTTGGTCCAAGGAATCATCCTTGAATTCGGTGCTAGATGCTTTTGCAAGCGGCAATTCACCGATTTTTATCGACCTGCGCAACGGAGGAGTCACAAAAACGAAGAATTTTTCACTCAGACAAGTTTGCTCTGACGAACACGCTTTTTCACTAACGGCGGAGAATCTTAAGTTCTCCGAGTCTGCGCTCTAATAACACCGTAAATGAGGATCAGCCGACGCCTGGTATGCACCTCTTTAAGCTCTGTGCTGTGCACCGCCTAGGAAAGATTCATGCTAATCGCTCCCGTCCGGAACTCCACGCTCGTGCAACGAAAAGTGGCATTGCTCGACGTTGTTATGCCAGAGCGCCCGACACACGTTTGAATCTCACCCCTCTGTCGAACGACTCGCGCAATAACCGACATGTCTTAACGCAACGCCGCGGAGTTTCCTCCCGCTTCTCCTCTCGGAAAGACTACGATAATTGAGCATGACATTGAGTTAACGCCTGAAGAGCCGGTCTGTAGCAACCGTACTGCTGTTCTCAAGTACAGAAACAAATTTATGGCAGATGAGACTAAGCACATGTACGACCATTGGGTAATTGTTCCCAGTGAGAGCGATTGCACAACCCGGAAAGAATGCCAGGCCATGTGTCGATTACCGGCGCCTCAACTCGATAACTCGAGACCAGACGTATCCTATCCCGAGCTCGAGGAGAGGTTGTAGTCCATATAAAAGCTCAATTGCAATTTCATGCTGGACCTCGTGCGAGGCTATTGGTAAGTGCCCCTATCTGAGCGTGCCAGTCGATACGCTGCTTCGTTTCCGTCCCGTCATGTTGAGTTTCAGACTTGAAAACGGGCCGTATTGTTCCCCGAAGCTGATGGATCACGTGCTTCGTGGTTTGTCTGAGTAACTAAAGCGCTAAGTTGGGTGATTTGGTTAATAACGAGGGAATTCATCGTACTAGTGAACAATAACACAGGGACAAAGTTTAAAAGAGGAGGCGAAACACACAATAGAACTTCAACTGAGTTCAGGCCACAGAAACAAAGAAAACACCTATATGTACAGTCTTTGTCAAAATTACCTAAGCCATGGCTCCCGTGTCCGGAGCGAGCGCGCGTCCTAGAAGGGGTGCTGCGGTCACCGCTGCCGGCTGGTTGCGCTACTAAAGAGTCAGGAGGACGTTCGCTCTTGCTTTCTGTCTCTAGTAGACGCGGCTACCAAGTGGGGCGCGGTCAGTTTTAGCGCAGGCTCTGCGCCGCAGGTGGTGCCGTGGAGGATTCAGGATTTAGAACCCCGCTGTTTCGTGCATAGCCGCCCGCCGTCCAGGCTTTGTAATTTTGTTTGAGACCACGCGCGAATGTTTTTGTGAAGCATTCGCAGTTGATTCGTGGCGTTTTTTTTCTGCAAGCATGAAATACGCTTCGCAGGATACAGTATTTTATTTCCGTCCGTGCACTCAACGACACGCCATGAAACATAGAGCGCATACAATAGTGTTATAGAGGCGCGTATATTATAGGCTGAAAAAAGTTAGCTAAGCTACTTGGATTCTAAATAGGTCCCCTGTGCTTAAATTGCATAATGATTGCCTACCGCAAACTCCATTGTTATAATACAACAAAGCGAAATTTCAGTCGCAGAAAATATACAGAGGATAATTATGAAAACTTGGTATAATCGAAAATCTGAATACAATGATGTTATTTTTTGTGCTGTGCAATGTGGAGTCCCTTTTAATTTTTGAAAGCTAACGAATTGTTGGGTATAACAATTTTTGTGGGGTATAAGAAATCCATTTACCATAACCAAAATTTTGTGGTTATCATTGAGAAGGTAACAAGTTTAGAGGTGTCATGTAGACAAAATACATGTTTGGTTCAATTGAAAGACTGCCTCGTTAAAATTTTACAGTCCTCATTTTATACGTAAACTTCGCTGAAATAAGCTACGTAATTAGAAAAAAACTATATGGCCATGCGACCCGCTAGCTCATTTCCCGCAACAGTACCTATGAGGTCATATGTTCGAGCTGTGCCAGTGGCTAAGGGCGGCAAAAGCGAACGCAAATTAGCAGGCCGTATAAGCTTGTGGATCGAGCTATTTGCGCTTACATTCAGTGCACAACTTACGAAAGTACACGCAAACACAGACGTACCGATGTGTGCTGATGTTGGTACTGCTCGCACTAGGCTGTTTTAGCTCCACAGCACTGCAGTGCTTTGGGATTGTCTCACCGTAAACTGGCCGATTGGCATAAGGTTCTCACGTGACCATATTTGTCGACCGAACACCATGCTTCACGAAAGATTTTCTAGCTTAGCAAAGAGAAGCCAGGTACAAATACGGTCAAAAACAAAGGCCGAAAACGGTCCGCCGCGCTATGGGGTCGCCATCTAGGCTGACCAACGGTAAACAAGGCTCCCCAGCACATATGCCATTGCAGATATCACGAAAACACAAGATTTAATGGGAGAATCAAAATAGTACCTTTAATTAATTAATTTGCCAGTGAATAAAGCATAGTTTGCTTCCGGAAAAGCGCTGGAGGCACTGCAAAACCCGAAATCTTCCAAATAAAAGAAACTTTTGTATTGTCTGCATGGCCCCTTTAAATTTCAGTTGGAGCCTCTTCTGACAATACAGGAAGCGACAATATGTCGTAACAATGAACAGTATTCTACATGGTACAGTAAGTGCATAATAATGATTTTCCTCATGTACAGTTGTAAAAATTGAGCCGCAAGGTATTATGCACCTTTAATTTCATACCTAGCAGTCCTGCAAGAGATGTGCGGTCACCGGAACATTACGTGCGTGATGCACGTATTCTAACATGTGAGGAGTCACATCGATATTATTTTGCCACTCTGTGAATGTTAATAAGTTCTGCCGTTTACATAGCCAGGGTATCCGTAAAGACGGAGACCGGGTGACACCCCTCTTATCTCCTGGGTCAGCTGGGAGCAGAACATAAGGATAAGAAAGGTTTTTTAATCTCCTATATCAAAACAGACTTGGAAGAGCATATGAGAGTATAATGAATCGAATCATCTATGCTGTTATAAATCACCCGCCTTTAAAATAGGGTGTGCTTCAGCAGTATACAATCAAATCTCGGTACAACGAACACCACATTAACGAACTTTTCAGATTAACGAGCATTTAAGAAATCCCACGCCGACTGCTTATAGTTTAAACGTAAAATTATTTCACTACTACGTACTTCAGAATAGCGAACTTTTCAATATAACGATCGTTTTATTTAGTTCCGTGCGATGTTAACAACGCCTCAGTACTACGAACTCATATTTTCAAGGCCGGAGATTCTTAGATTTCCGTTAAACAATCGCGGCAACTGGAGCCGTATGCTAGCATACGACACGGCAAAGCGCAGCGCAAAAGTGAACGTCTTGTAACTTGCTCCGTGGAATACGCGAGCCGATGCGAGAGAGAGAGAGAGAGAAAATAAGGTGAGGAGAAGGGGGAAAAATGAAACATAGGTGCTCCGCTGGTCCGACTACCCCCCTCTCACCCCTCACTACCCCCCCCCCCCCCGATATATTTCTCTGCAAAAAATGGTTGTTACAATTATTGTGTATAGCAATGACTTTTTGGTGGAAGTTCATTAAGGGGGGGGATTTACGTGTTTATTTGTGCAGGCTGTCCCAACTGTCATGCACCAAGATTTTAAAAAAGAGTAATGGCGGTACTCGAACAAGACCTGGTGCATAATGTTCATAGTACAGTAGAGAAGCGGACAGTAATTTTTTTGTTAATGAGACTTAAATATTTATATGTAATTAATTATCTAACTCTAGAAGTGCTGCCCTAATCACTAAAGTGTCAATCAGGCACTTGTAGGTACGCACGAGGGGCATCTAATTGCGATATTTTCAGCGACGAACTAATTGCGTACACATTTATTCTGACTGAAAAAGAAAACTCGCGAAATATGAAAAAGATCACGTTACGGCGCTTCCGCGCTCATCGGAAAGCAATGCCCTCAAACAGGGTGCCTCTGAGTTAGCCAGAATGAAATAAACAAAAGGAAGAAACAAGAAATCGCGACCGAGTTTGTGCCTTATCTGCACACGCGCCTCGCGAATCTTGCTGTTGTGCTCCTTCCATGCATGCCATTTTCAAGGTGATGCGCTGTCTCTTCGGGCGGGTGACAGGCGAAGCAGTTGGTTCCAATATGCTTATTTGGGGGCGCTGCTTTACAATGCGCGCGGAAGCGGTGTCACGGGGTATTTTTTATATTTCGCGGGTTTTTCTTATCAGTCAAAATGAGTGAGTATGCAATTAGTTCGTCGCTGAAAATACCGCAGTTAGATGCCCCTCGTGGGTACCTACAAGTGCCTCATTGACACTTCAGTGATTAGGACAGTAATTTTCGAGTTAGACCATTAATTACAATTATTAGTGAAGTCTCATTAACGAAAAAACTACTGTCCGCTTCTCCACAGTATTGAAAACATTGTGCACTAGGTTTTGTTCGAGTAACCCCATTGCTCTTTTTTTAAATCTTGGTGCACGATAGCTGGGACAGCCTGTATATATGTTCCCTGCCTTTGGGATACCTTTTATACATTCAATACCAATTATGGAGATGAATAGGGAAAACAAACCAAATCCGTTGGCGCTTACCATAGTCCTATTTCGTGACGTAGTGAAGGGCAAGTCAGGCTATTGGAGTAATAACGTTTATTGGGACGATTTCGTTACCCGCAATAAAACAGAAGACACCAACGGTGAAGAAGTTGTCAACGAAGTGACATGCACGATAAAGCGTCCGTCACAGTTCTCTGCCGCGATGTTTCCTCTGGAAGCATTTATCTCTAAGCACTCTTATTTCCGGAACCAATGAATTAGAGGGAGAGCCGGTTGATGACGGGATCACAGTGACTTGCTTTGTATGAAAAAAATTTGAAGGCAGTAATAGTTTCCTTTAGGGAATATTGTCAAGCTTTAACACGTTATATTGTTTTTCTTTCTGAAATTAGCTCAATTGAAAAAAATGGCTCTCTTTTTATGGTGCGCTATCGAATTCAAACAGTTTAATTAATAGTTTCAGCGATTTTTAAACATTCTTAGGCATTAACGCATTTGGAGTAGTCAACTGAGAAAATCACAAAATCACAACGCGAAATCCCCCAGCACAGCCTATACAGAAATACTCTGTTGTTATAATTATGCCGAGGGCGTAATAATAAAGAATACTTATTTATTTGCGCTCACTGGACATTTCATGTCGCATATAGTGCAGGGAAATGTTTTCTCTTCTTACCGTTATCGTTTTAAATTTGTTTTGTTGCTTCACCTGGTGTCTTGAAACTCTGACCTAATAGCTAGCGCACTAAGGGAAACGCAAAATTTTCAATACGCGACCAACAATAGTAATGCCACCTCAAAATATTCTACAAGAGTTTATAATTTCCACCAGATCCCAATCGCTTGCTTCATCTTCCCTCGCTCGGTTATGCGTGCCCTCCCCTCTTCCATTATGCTACATCATTACCGAGCGTTCAACCGCGCTAAATAAACAAACCACCTACACCAGCTCGACCACGTGCTCCCAGAGCCGCCATGACACGTCGGGTACATGATTCACCGGAACCACACGCCATTCCTGCAAACACCTTTTCCGCTGCGCACAGATAATGTACTACGCAATGGTGCCGTTGCCATCTCCCTGCAGGCAAACAAAAATAAAACGCCACATCGGCGCCATGGTGAGTGCCTAGTCAATCAGATTGCGCGGTCGATACTGTTAGCACTGCAGTCTTTCACCGGGAATTTTTCAAACTTCTCTGGCACAGGGGACCAATTTGGAAGCTAAATAGCTTAGCCAATTTCTTTACGCGCCTCTATAACATCACTGTATACACTCTATTTTACTTGTTTCATCGTGCGTCATCGAAAGTGTACGCATGGAAATGAAATACTGTATCCTGCGATGTGTATTTCATGCGTGCAGAAAAAAAGTCACGAATGAACTGTGCATGCTTAGCAAAAAAAAAACATTCTGGGGCGGTCGAATACAAAATTAAAAAGCTTGGAAGGTGCGCGGCTTTGCACCAAACAGTGTCGTTCCAAATTCATCTTTACTCCTCCACAACGCCTCCTGCTGCGCAGGGCCTGCACAAGAAACTGGCCGCGCGCCGCACTTGGTGGCCGTGCCTGCTACAGAAAGAAAGCAAGAGCGAACGTCCTCCACACTCTCTTTAGCGGCGCAACCAGCCGGCAGCGGCAACCGAAGCACCCCTGCTCGGTCGCACGCCTGCTCCGGACATGGGAGCCGTGGCCTAGAACATTTTGACAAAGACTGTACATAACGTGGAAAGGGTAGTTCTAAAAACGTAACGAAAAGAAACAAAACATCATCGGAAACGGCACACTTGCTTGTATCACAAGCCACACCACAGCACCGGACAGTATAACAGGTGTAAATTAAACCGACACGTGTGTACCGAATTTATCCATCGCCCATTTGGAACCAACTGCCACTTTCCGAAAAGTTGATTCCTTTGCGGACAGAGCCAAGTATTGTACGCTAACGCACCTTTCCCCTTCTCTGGCTACCGTGAAGGCCTCAACAATTTCTCGGTCTGTTTGTGAGGGAGACCTGTACGGGATTCGTGTCTGGGATAAATTTGGAGTGCAACCCATGCACCTGCGGCATTGATCAACCAGGTGGCCAGCTCCCATCTGCGCGTTTGCAGCCACATGGTGTTATCTGAGCCTTACATTAAGGCACCTGCCTGTTTTTCTAAAGGGTCGAACACAGGAGCTGAAAGTGACGCGTCCCTGCACACGTCTCCACCCCAAGAACCGGCTTGGCTGCCGAATGATTCGCCGCCTCGACAGGATTCGCGCGCATCCAGCATGCTGACTTCAACCTCCCCGTGACTTCTGTTTCGTGCGTTCGCGAACAGCTTTTAGCTCAGCAGGTAGATGGGAGCGGAATTAATGCCCTCATTTGACACCTCAGTTTACTATTTTCTGCACCACATGATATTAAGGGATCAACTTTATTTTAGTTTAATTTCATATTGTGGGCTACCTTTGACACATAGTTTGAATTATCATTTTAAGAATCCTGCGTCCCGCATGTGCCTCTTGGTGTATAAGGTCTAAATTGGGTATAGACACATAGCTAGGAGAGTTTAGTATTTTTTTGCAGTCTTGTATTCTGACGGACAAAAGAGGATGCTTGTTGGCGTTGGGTGTTACCTGCTGTTGGTCGGTTGAAGTTGCAAGCTACATAACGATCAAGGACCGGTGCTGAGAAACGAGGCCGGAAACACCGGGTGAAGCTAGCTCCCGCTCACTTTATGTATGCAAACAGTCCCAAAAGCAAATACACAACCAACATAGAGTGTACTATTGCAACATTGAAAATTCATAGCTGTAGGCCATTGTCAGGATCATGCAAATCATGTTTAGATGCAATGAACAGGTAAAAGAACGCTGGAAATAAACTACGATTGCTGAAGTATTGTATAAAATCTCATGCTTCTCGTCATGTTTCCTTCTCGTGCAAGACGCGGTGTTTTCAACGCGGCGCCGTACGGTGAGTAAGGGAAGATGGTGCAGCCGTGAGGTCAGAAAAATTGCTTCAGCGAAGGCAGTTTTTGTGCTAACAAATTTAGACATTTTCAACATTTCTCGTAAACGAAAGTTATCTCACCATAGCCTCTTATATTCCATGACGAATGCCTGTCCTCTTGTTTATGAGAGTTGCCAGGTTTCTAAACGGATTTCTAAAGGGATAAAATGATGAAAGGGATAAAGGGACTACAAGGGATTTCTCAAGAAACAAGCGCAAAAAATTTTAGCTTTGCGCTAAAATTATCGGAGTCTGAAAGGTGGCGAGATGTAGTGTCTAAACGTGGCACCATCTTACTTACCCAAAGAATTCCGTCGATATCAACACATGATTAAAAAACCGAAGGAAGGAATAGGAAAGCTTGCACATGTTGTGTTGGCTGGGACAACTGTTTAAATACCTCTTTAAACCACACGTGCGGTTAAAAGTATGTTGCAGCACGGCTCAGCAGCATTGTTGCCAGCCTTCCTTTTAGCGGGACACCTATTGATGGTAGATAAAAAATTGCGTTTTGAAAACTTCTAGAGGGCTATCAGCAACATAATTTCGGTTTACGGTGTTCCTGAATAACGCCTTTTATTCTGAAATTAAAAGCATACACTCTACCAAAACGTGTTGTCGGTCCCTTTAAGGAAATCGCCAAGCAAGCTACAAAATCATTAAAACGTCGCAAATGCCTGCTAGTAAGGTTCCAGAAACAATCAAATAGTCTCCTGCGACAAGTGCCTTAAGCATGTCTGACGTAGATGCAATAGTTATATCCCAAGGTTTCGCAGGAGCCAAGAACACTCAAAAGAACGTTGGCAAGGATTTAACAGTGTGACGGTTGCAATCCGGTTGTGTCGACAACAGATTCTTTGTTGGCAAATGAGCACTCCGGAGGCTGTTGTTTACCCATTTAGGAAATTTCAGGAAGATTTCACACCAAACGCTGAATATTGACATTTTACTATTTTGCACTGCCTTTGCAGGTATGTCAAGAAATGAGCGATTACGACATTTCTGGCCATCACCAGCATGGAGGTTTTGCCTACGAGTACGCAACAAATGCAACAGCCCAGGCTCTGGTAAGAAACATCAGCAGCCTGGTTATCACAGCAACATTCAATGTGTCCCGGAAGGCGTTTTGAGCACACCAAACGAACAAGCGCAATCGTTAGGTTGGGTGGTCAATGTCATCTTTGCCATGTATAAGTTTTTTTAATCCATCGGTAAGCTCGAACTTTCGTTGCAAAGGTTCTTGCCGTGCTCCCACCCTTTTTTTGGGCTCCGCCATTCCAACGCATGCACATCATACATTCTCCCATGTGCGTCGCGAAGCATCAATCCTGCGACAGAGCACTGTAATCCTGCTATTAGACTGCTTTTTCTCGCACTTCTGGCGAACAGAAGCGTCGTCTGCTCAGCGTCGACGGGTTGTGGTGGCAGCTTTGGCTAATTGGCGCTTGCACACTCAAAGGCCCAACCACATGCACGCGTAAAATCGACGAACGCGCGCAACGATAACCCGGAGTAAACGCGTAAGGAACCGGCGTACTCCGGCGTACGCCGAATGCATTGCTACGCGCTTGTTACGCCCAAGTCAGAGCCTGCTAGACATGGAGGAAAGAAAAGCTTTCACCAGACACCGACGGAAACGTCCGCACGCATGGTGTTCACATAGACCTCTGGCGGTGATGTTATCTGGCGGTCAGGTCGCATAACAAGACAGCAAATTGATAAATAAGCTAACTTTACTATTTAATGGTGTGATAAAACGAAGAATTGTTTAAAATACGGAGCGCAAAACAACCGAAAACAAAAACACGCGGAGCAACGAGCAACTATGGGAGCAACGCAGTTTACGCCAAATGTAGCGGAGCGTTTGGCGCCTGCCAAGTATGCATACTAATCCTTTGTTTTTGAATGTCCCAACAACTGTTTTAGTTTTTTTCTGTATTAAGTATACGTTCTTTTGTTAGAATAGGCATTATTTGTTTTATTTGAGTAAAAATGTAGTTGAACTGGTTGAACTGGTCGCCACAAAGCTGAGTCCGGGGTAGTCGAGCCACACTGCGCGGCGCATTGGTTTACGCACGCGTTGCGGCGATATGTGGTTACTTGCCCTCTCGTCGGTTGGTGTAAAGGCAGTGGCGTATGTCACCGCAGGCGTACGCTGTTTCGGGTGCGTCAATTTCCCTCATGCATCTGGGTGGGCTTTAACGCTATCGTATTTGTCCATATTTTTTGTTTTTTACTCCATTACCACGCTTCTCCTTGTGGGGAATTGGCGAGGCCGACACGGCGACAACACGACGGTGACGCTGACTTCCGAGTTGCCAGACCAACTTGTTGCATGACGCCGATGGCGACCCGAACACGTCGACCGATGGAAAGTCCGCGTGGTGTGACTGGCTCGCTGACCTAAGAAGCCCTCCGGTTGCGCTGAGCATGCTGCCGATACCGGATCGGACCGTCGAAAATGGTCAGCTAATACTCTAATACCGCCCTGCCGAATGGTCTTCAGGAATCGATAAAGCGAAAACTACGCCCCGGCAACGTTCGTGCCGTTAAGAATGCAGCTCTGTTCTGTTAGTTCGTAGAGTGTAATAAACAAGGACCGTGAATACCATACAACCCAACACTATCGCTAATGCGTTCCGTATTCTGGCTTGGAGTGCTTCGCTCGTTCGCTTTGGCAACAATTTGTTCCCCGGAGTGGTAAACTGCATTATGGCGTGCGACCAGCAAGGGTTGTAGAAAATATAACCTCAGTTAAGAGCTGAAGAGGAGTTATCGAAGGTTTATTATAAGGAATCAATGTTGATTAAGGTTCTTAGCGCAAAGCGTAAAACCACAGTACGGAAAGCACTATCGCGGACGCTGTCCTCACGTATCGCACCGAAAAAACACTGACTTTGCCGCGACACCGACCAGCGATACCATGTAGTTAAGTAACACCACCCTAACAGCCACAACACAAAGGAAGCCGTTCCGGCGGAATCCCCAGCCAAGTGAAAAAATCCCACTCTGCTTGCACGTCGACGACAGGACGCCTGAGCGCGGGGCACACGAAATGCCCGACGTCACACTTCCGGCGGCTAATAAAAGCGGCATCTTTGTTTGATTTCTTCGCTCCTCGTATACGTCCCCCTCTCCCACAAAGTTGTGCCGCGAACGGAGTCGAAGAGAGTCGCGCAAACCCGGCTCTTTGGTGACTCTATACCACAGTCACCAAGCGTAAAAGTTAGTCGTGGTGGCCGGGACTCTTTTTTTTTACTTCGTTTTTTCTTAGACTGTGCCGTTCTACATCGTTTGAGGACGGCAGATACCCGGGAGAACTCCTTCAAGGCCGGCGTCTGTAATCTAATGAGCCCCGACTTCTTTGCGCGCAGTTTACGTGGCTCAATATGCATCGTCAGTATAGCAACGAAAAATGTTTATCGCCCTTGGATAAAGGACCGGTCGTAAGGCTTAGGGGCGGGAACTGTGGTCTAAAGTTTTCCGAGCTCCTACAAAGTGGAAACAGAAGATGGGCGGTTATGTAGACGTCACACGGCACTTCCTTGAGACTCGGCAGCAGAGTGAGCAGGTGTAAGTGATGATGACGATTATGGTTCCCCCGACAGCGCATTCGTTGCAGGGCGCGGACCCGGTAACTGCAGCGCAGCCCGTGCTGGCACCTCCTCCAAGGCCGCCGCTGGTCCCGAGGAGGCAGGGTCGAGCAGTCAAGCCACCACAGCGGCCTAATCACAATGAGGGCTTTAACCAAGTAACCTGAACCGTTGGGCTTTTAATGAGTAGCATTCTTTGCGAGTACCCTCACAGCTAGGACCGTGTAACTCCCTGAATTTCCACAGAAATGCAGATATCGCGGAAGTTCCTACTGTAATCGCTATAATGGCGTAAATGGAGATAAATGGTTACACAAAATTCTGATGAAAAAAAAAATATATATAAAAATTAGGAAAAACGGCGAAACATATAACGCCCTGCATTTCCGCAACAGTTCAGATTTCACAAAAGTATCACCTGTAATCGTTAAAATCATAAAATTTTGAAAAACAAAAAAAATCAAATACCTTAAAAACCCGCGTATAATACGAGGTTTTTTTCCAAATTTTACTATGAAAAATTTGTGCCTCGTATTATATGTGGATCCCAAAGTTTTCAGCCGAAAATTTGCACTTTCGGTTTCAGCGAAGGGTGTGCCATCTTGCGGTGGCGTTAGCTGGCTGCTGCTTCTCTCAGCCGGCGCCATTTTGATTGTTTTTACCACGCGAAGGATCTCGGCACGTTCGCCGCAAGTCTATCACAATGTCGATTGCATGAAAACAGTATTCGGCTGCAATTAAAAGAAAAGTTATTTTTATGTGCTAAGACCATCAGGAATTGCGCCGCAGGACGGCAGTTCGGTGTCACCAAAGGCAGCATTCGTGGGCGGACCCGGCGGAGGAAGCAACTGGTGCTTGACTCGATAAAGTCTGTGTGGTGGCGGCGGCCTGGAGCACTATTGGGGATTCCCGTCAGTGCTCGTGTTGGACGCCTTTCGCTGCCACCAGGCCGATTGCATGAAGAAGTTGTTTAGCAAACCCCGCACCGAACTCATTGTCGTGCCAGGAGGAATGACATCCCAGCTGCAACCGCTAGACGTTTGCATAAAAGAGGCCTTTCAAAGACAGCATCAGGTCCTGCTACGAAGAGTGAATGAGGTCAGGAGACCCGTAAGTGACAGCTACCGAAAGGCTGACGCGAGTTTCTCCAGCGGTGCTTTGTGGCTGGATCGCGGATGCGTTGGCCATTATCCCAGAGGAGCTCGCCAGTCTCTCTTTTAAGAAATGCGGCATCTCGAACTCCCTTGATGGCACTGAGGACCACTTTCTGTGGGAAGACATTTCCGACAAGGCGACTTCAGGAGACAGCGGCAGCGAACCTGACGATGACTGGACGGACGTCGGGAGACAGTGCCAGAGAAAAACTGACAATGACTGAACGGTAACTGCAGGGCAAATAAATGTTTTCTGTGCTCTTTACCTCGCATTATATGCGGATTAAAACTTTTTTTTCTGATTTTGCTGTCCCCGAATTACACCTCGTATTATACGCGGGTTCGTATTATACGCGGGTTTTTACGGTAATTACGGAAACTGGCGAACCGTGTAACGCCCTGCATTTCGACAATAATGCAGATTTCGGGAATGTTCCAAATGTAATCGTTACAATAACGTCAATGGAGATAATTGGTTGCACGAAAGTTTGAAAAACTAAAAATAAGAAAAAATATGAAAATACCTAAAATGGCAGAATGTATAACGCATGGCATTTCCACAATAATGCACATTGCTCGAAAGTTTCACCTGTAATAGTTATAATAGCGTAAATGAAGATCATTGGTTGAACGAAATGCTGAAAGACTAAAAAAAATTAAGAAAAATATGCAATAATTACTTAAACTGACGAACCATGTAACGCCCGGCATTTCCACAATAATCCATTCGCGAAAGTTCCAAATGTATACAATCGTTATAACAGCGTGAATGAGATAAATTGTCGACCGCAATTTTAGAAACTGAAAAAAAAAAGGATATGAAGCAATTACGAAAAATGGCAAGTCGTATAACGTCCCGGATTACACAATATTTCAGATCTCGCGAATGTTCCGGTTCTAATGGTTATAATAACTTAAATTGAGATAATTCTTCAGACAGGATTAAAAAAACAGTCTGACTATAGGAAACTCACTCTCTAGACAAGCGGGATTAGAATGCTACGCTTAGTCGATAATTCTCTGAATTTCTTCAGAATTTTTTATTTCTCCAGAAAATGTACCGGTCATGCGCTTAAACATTTTTACACCTTTTCGGCCAAAAAGGGTGTAGCATAAAAACAAAAATGGTGTTGGGAGCCCATTACACCCTTTTTCTTAAATTCTAACACTCTTATTTGTAGCTCTACACCATTTTCTGAGAAAAAAGGGTGTTGACCAACTTCAACACCCTTAGATTTTGGTAGGGTGTTGAAAGGGTGGAAAAAGGTGTTCAGATGTTAAGGCCATCCATACAAGTGTAATTGCACTGCGAAATACAAGATGCATACATGTATAACTGCACTGTTGAAGTACGACACACAGTCATACCTTTCTCCCCAACTCGCAAGAAATGTTCAAAAGCAAGAAGAAAATTCTTCTTCTCCAGAGATCGCTCGCCTCCATATGCGGTGCGCTGTATGGCCTAAGTTTAGCTTTGGCATGTGAGAACGTCAACTTAAACTATTAAAAAAGAGGCTATACATACACACTAAACTTTTAACGAGGACAAACGTTGTAGTATAATCGGAATGAGGGTGTTCGGAAGTCATTACGCCCCTTTTCTTAAGTTCGAACGCCCTAAGTTGTGGAGTTACACTCTTGTGAGGCGAAAAGTGCGTTGACCGACTACAACCCCGTTGGTTTTCGGGAGGGTTTTAAACGTCTGAAAAGCTCCACAGTTGCAAAAAAAAAAAAAACAGCGGAGCTGAGGGTGGACCTATACTCCTTGCAGTGTTGGTAATTTTAGATGCGAAGCAACTTTTGCTCTCGGCTCCGTCGTCCATCGTCCGTCCATCCGCGCCTCTCCCCCTACACTATAAATAAAAGAAATAGTTAGCGGCGCCCGGTTTCGTTCCCACGACTCTCTCGCCGCAACGGAAGGTACGTGGCGCTCTTCCCACTGCGCTACCAAACTTTTTTTTTTGTAACACAACGTTTATTTACATAGATTTACATATGTACATGATACAAAGGCACGAAGGAGGCATTGACGAGTTTGCGCGCACATACTGTCGTGATATAACCTTCGGCCACCTTCAAGTGAGACTTCGCTAGTCAAAAAATACACAACACATGACTGCGGGTGCAAAATTAATTACGAGCATAAAACCATGGCGTTGCGGAACACCGCAAAATCAAACAGACTGAACAGGGGGCGCTGGAAGAAAACCGAGTTCAAAGGCGGCGGGCGTATATTCTTGGTTGACGTGAGGGGCGCCTGATGAGTGGAGTACAGCGTTGTGAGAACGCAGTGGTAGGACCTCGCGCGAGTCACAGCCGTTGCCAGCGTTGCATTTCTTTCGCTTTGAACTTTTGCAGGGCTTGGAATCCCTTTTGCAGTAAGTCGCGAAGCTCTGTGTCGCTATCTGGCTCCCCCATCGTGCTCACGGTCCATTCAGCTTTTGCCATAAAGTGCCGCCAGGCAGGCTTGGGGCTCCTAGCGCACTCCACTGCGTCTACTCTGGCCCTCCACAGAGAGTGGATCCCGATGACAAGCACGCAGTCTCGAAGCACCCTGTTCCTTGTAGGTGCGCTCAGGCGCTGGAGGCGTGACCACGACAGATCCCATCGCTCAGTGAACGCAGTCTGTAGTTCGTCCCAGAAGACAGAAGCGGTGTTGCACTCAATAAGGACGTGTCCGGCCGTTTTCCGCTTTCCGCAGAGAAGTTGTCCCGCGCCGCCATGGAGAAAGAAACCTCTATCCTCCAAACGTGCCTTCGCCGGCAGCACTCCCATGTGGAGGCGGAAGAAAAAGTCTTTTGAACCTGTGGGAACAGGGAGTCTTCTTACCCGTTTCAATACGTCCTCAGGAGTTTGGGGTTGTCGGTGGAGAGGGGGCGGCAGGATCTTCTCCACGAGGTCCCAATATAGTTTCCGTGGCTTTGCTTTGAGTAGGTACTCCCAAGAAAAATGCTGCTCGAGCAGGGCTAGGGCTAGCGCAACTTCTTTATAGAATCCGGTGGCGCGTGCGCCGAAGCAGGGCAGTGCTGTGGTGGCGATCCATGGTGCCAAATGTCTGGCACCCAGGCTCTGCATGGCTGCCCCGAGGAACGAGTCCCTTCGCTCCAGAAAGTACAGCAGTCGCTGACCTGTCAGTTTAAGCTCCACATTGACGAGACCCAACCCACCCCTTTCTAGGCTCCAAAAGAGGTTCGAGCGGCGCATGGGTTCGTACGTGGAACTCCAGAGGAACACGGCCCAGGACCGGTGCAGCTTGTTCAGGGAGCCTGCGTCAATGGTTGTTATGCGGGCTCCATACAGCACCACGGGGTATGCTATTGCGTTGCATACATGGGCCCTCGTGAACAGAGCGATGTGTCTGTCTCCACGGTTGCAGCTTTCTTTCCGCCGCTGACAGCTCGTGTTTCCATCGTTGTGTGACTGCGGCACTTTGGTTGAGATTGACGCCTAGGTAACTGGACATCTCCTATTCCCAGGCCATTCCAAATAGGCAACTTGGTTTGGAGGCCTATTCACCCAACCAGGCACCCCTCGTCTTAAGTACACTGTAAACGCAAACTAGCCGGAAATGGAGTTTTAATCAAGTAATGTGCCCTGAAAAGTACTTATAGCAAAAATGTACTCCCTAGGCATGGTCTAAAAATGTGGACGAACCTCCATGATAGTACCGTTGCCCATCCGTGTAGCAAAAGGGAGGATTTAGAACCACTTAACACCATTTGTGAGATGGCGTTCGGTTCCTTGTATAGTACCACCTCCAAAATAAACTCCCCATCTGGGATAATCATCTCAAGCGGGCGGTCGCCATGTTAGTCTTCTGTTGTTTCCGTGTATCAGCACTTCAACCGTGGCCTAATGCTAATTAGAACGAGTAAGCAGGACGCGACGGTTGCATGCAGCTACAAACCCCATACCGTACGTATACCCGTATAGATGCTTCAGCCAGCGCGATCACAGGCAGACAGCGCGGCCGTGTTGTTTCAATCTGTTTATTTTGGCGATAGGTGTTGTCAAACTCTGCTGATAACAAAGAGACAGTTCTTGCCGTCGCAAACAATTGCACTGCTCATCTGCTTCGCTTGCTTGCGCATATATAGACGATTGAAATTCTCGTGCCAGCGCACCAACGCACTCGACTGCAGCGACTCAACTTGCCCTGGCGGCCCGACTTGCTGCCCGGATGTAAACAACCTCCTCCGTGCTATCAACGCAGCGCGGCCGGTGACTCGGTGCGGCCGGAGCTTGAAGCCTCGCCTTGGGCCATCGTTTTTTCTTATTTGAGAAGGACTAGTAGTGCCATTTGGTGGAAAGATTTTTATGTGCCCCTGTCACACGAGGAACGGCCGCTAACAGCATTTGGATACGGCGACAGCTGTGGACAGCTCGCTGGTAAGTGGTCTGTTATCAGTCGATCCGTTTGTCAAACGTTTGGATAGGGTTAACTGCGAAGTACCCGTGCCGCACACAGCACGTACACGCACGGGCAAAGAAAAAAGCGCACACTCGTTTTATTGTTTTGTTTGTGGCTTTTGGAGTATGCATTCGCATTCTTGTGTAGGCCGGTTTGTAACAGGGCATTCGGGATGAAATCGTTTGTCGCGCGCGGAGTCGTTTCAAAGCAACGTGACGGTTACTCAGGTAGCCGAATCGCCTCCGACAGCGGTGCATCGTCGGGCCCGGTCGGTGAATATTGTGGGACTCTGTCTCTCATATGCATCGAACTGCTCGTGTTCTTTTTAGTTAACTGCTCTACTTTGTAATATCTATTTCTTAACGCTCCTGGTGGCTTGCCTGTCCAAATATAAGTCTTTGTGTTGTTTTCGTTCAAAGGTCTGACTCATTCTTAGCGCTCTGGTCGGCGAAAGCCGCAGATCAGACGGCCACCCCCTTCGAAAATTGTGCCCTGTAGATTCGGTGGGGTTGTTTGCTCGCTTGAGTCGACTGTTCACATCTAACAGCGTACCCTATTAAGGAAACGGTGACATGCGTAAAGGATGTTATGAACCTATCGAACGATTAAATGCATATAGTGTGGACCACGACGGCGACGTGGTTCGAAACCGAAATGTTTTTATTCCCTTTCGGATGATAATGAGGAGTCTGTATACAATCGGGGCCCGTCAGTCGCCAGCTAAGGCCACGTAATTAAAAACACAAATTCATGCCCTTATGGAAGAGAACCGAGTTTGCTGTAGCATGACACAAGTCTGCCGGGCATAAAAAAGGATATCATTTTTTAGAAGAACAATGCACACACTCTTCTTTTGTTGGTAATAACTTTGTCATAATCAATAGTAAGACCATACACAAAAATTACTCGATTCATCTGACACTCGATTTTGACACGGAGCTTGCAGCTCCAAAAAGTGCTCTGTGGTTTTGCGTGACGGAAACTTCTACAATCACGGTAAATTAACTAAGGCAGGTGTGTGTGGCATGCAGCGTTGGTAAGTTTGCGAGAATAGCGTTTCCATTTCAGCTGTTTGTTTTTTTGGTTGCCATGCAATCACAAGTAATTTGGTGCCATGAACGAGGTTTACGTTAGCTAACAAGGCTGTAGTAACGGTTGCGGCTACAAATGACCTTATGCACCAATCATGCTTGTCAGCTCGGTGACACAGAATATTAAGTTGTCAGAATACGGATGACTGAGTCGCCTAGTTTATCACTATTGTAAAAAAAGAAAGTGGTTTCTGACCCAGTGAAGGACTTTCCTGTATGACTAGCTGTGTTATGACAGATGACCATACTTGATGAGACAAGCCGTAACAAATTAGCTTTGGATGTAACACCAGGAGGGAAATAGGTGGAGGTATCTGCACGTATAACTGAAACAGTGGGTGCCTGTCCGGCATGAATTCATTATTTGCTGACACGATTTTCTTCTGCAGATCCTGATACATGATCAAGTTGAATGACTTCATAGATCTTAAGGCAGGATAGGCTGTGCTGTACAAGGCAAGGCTGCATTCGGAAACCAAGTTGGCCCCTCCAGCAGAAGTGAGTATTGCCACGGCTTGCAACAGCTGTCCAGCTCGAAAAAGCTGCACTTTTTCTATGAAAGTGAGCCACCATGGTAGGGGAGAGGCAGTGTAAGGGTTTGCATCTTTAACAGTGTGCCCATTCACTTGAATAAATGCAAGCTGGCATCTTAAAGCAAGAGACAGCAGTTAACAAAATCATGCAATACTAAAGTGTTTTTCAGTCAAAAACAAAAACTAATCTATCAACCTACAGAGACTTGCATTTTATCTTCACTGTCATTTAAAGTTGTGCTCGAGTATATTGTGCGGAAGTAATATCTTTTTTATTGCTGCCAAAGCCACGACGGTTAATGTACTGGCACTTGGTTTTATGAAGCCTTTGCATTCCTAATTTAGGTACTGGAATTTGCATGGAACCTGGCCTTACAATTTTATTACTGTACCGAATTATTAAGTTCATTTACCATAGTGTCTGTTTTTAATTTTACGCGTGGGGCATTTTTTGCTTTTTTTGCTTTTTCAGGCAGATGTTCCTCTGACTCCCTGCCTGCATACCGTGAACGGGGAAGTTAGCCTCCACATCGATGGCCAGCGTGTCTTGACTGCATCATCTTACTGGGAGGACTGTGTAGTCTGTTTGCATCGTTCTGGGTTTTCAACATTCAATATCCCAAGAAGGCACACAAGCTCTAACGTTTGTGAAACATGCCTTTTTGGGACCTTGCCAGCACCAAAACCACGTGTGAAGGATTTAGAACTAATTAACTTTTATCGAATCAATATCGCTCACGAATATGTGTTTTCAATCCTGTAATCATTGGATAGTAGTCAAAAAGAATTCCGTATTATATTTCTGACTTTTTCTTTTTCTTTTTTTACTGAAAAGGGTATTTGATGGGCCGTTCTGTATGCTGATAATACAGCAATCTTTCAGTGAAGCAATAATATTAACAAACTAATTTAACTTGAAAACAATTATCTAAATAATATTGGCCAACTGGTGCGAAATGAATCAACTAAGAATTATCCGAAAACACGAATTTCATGGCTTTTTGTTCTCACTCTAAAGGACGCTGTCACGATACCCACCATTCTGTTCTATATCATTGCAATTAACCCGTCAGACTCGGTCACTTTTCTTGGCGCATTTGTGTCTTTATCAAAACGCACTGGTATTTTCCGCAGCATATTTTTCGTTCTTTATATTACTCATTTATCCATAGCCATCTCACTGCAGTCTGTCTCCTACACCCGCCGCGGTGGCTCAGTGGCTAAGGCGTTGCGCTGCTGAGCACGAAGTCGCGGGTTCGATTCCCGGCCGCGGCGGTCGCTTTTCTGATGGAGGCGAAAAGCAAAAAACGCCCGTGTGTACGAGATTCGGCGCCACGATAAAGATCCCCAGGTGGTCAAAATTAATCCGGAAGCCCTTCCACTACGGCGCGCCTCATCGCCTGCGTTGCGTCGGCGCGTTAACCCTACAATCAATCAATCAGTTCTGTCTCCTACATCATTATCTCTTGTGCCTTTACCACCTACAAAATGCTTGTTACCATTCAATATCAAATCGTTGCACGGCTCTCGCTCATTTCACCACAAATTGAAAAATTGTTCTGTTGTTGTAAACCAATGCCACCATTTTTTCTTCACTTTGTGTACTTAGTACTAATGCGTACTGATAAGTTCTGATAAATACTGACGCGTTCTTGATCCTCTAGTATTATATAATGATTTCACTTACCATGCGGTTGTGTTTGTGCCTATCTGTTTTTCAAGTATTTCCAGTTCTGTATTATTATTGTTTCTACAATTTGTTTCAACTAGCCACAGCTCTCGCTCATTTCACCACCTACTGAATTTTTTTGTTGTTGTTGTAAACCACTGAAACCATTTTTTCTCACTGTGTACTGAGCGCTGATGCGTACTGATAAGTTCTGATAAGTACTGACGCGTTCTCGATCCGATAGTATTCTATGATGATTTCACTTACCATGCGGTTGTGTTTGTGCCTATCTTTGTTTTTCGCGTATTTCCAGTTCTTGTAGTAATATTGTTTCTACGGTTTGTTCAACTAGCATCGTATTGCTGTCTTCAATTTCTAACTGCGTGTTATTTAGCAATGTACCATTTGTGGATTTCAATATGAGGCCGCCATAAGTATTTATTTCGGAACCTCCTTGTGTACACCATGTACCGTGTAAACTTGTCTGCGAAAGTTCGTTTGAAATAAACCTGAAATCGAGAAAAACCGTGTGAAATCAGTACTCCTGCAGGGAACTAGAAATTCTCCCTTGTGGCCTTGAAAACCTCCTTTCGGTAGGCCTACAAAACTCCCCAAGCTTTCGTCAAACTCTATTCAAAAGAAGTAAATGCTTCCCTTGAACCTCCTAAAAACGCCCTAAACTAACATAAATACTTCCAAAGGGAGCCATAATAGGCTCCTATTTACCCGCCTAAAAATTCCATAAACATCACTTAAAAACGCCCTTCAGGATGTAAAGGATACTCCATTTTGACCTCCTTAAATTCTCCCGAACATTTCTTAACACGCCCTAAATACCTCCTTTCTATAACCTAAAAACGCCCTGTTTTGAGGAGGTAAACAAAACCTCCCTGTTCCATGTAGTAAAAAAACTCCTACAAGGAGGACCACTAGAGGACAGGCGAAAAAGAACCTCTAGGGAGTATATGGGAGGAAAAAAAGTTTAGAGTGTAGGTTTAGCTCTGCTCCTGAAAAACGGCAAAACTGATTCGCTAGCCTGATTACTTCGCCCACTTGTTATCTTTCTGTACAAACGAAGGCCACATCGTCGGCGTATGCGAGAACACGAAGCTCCTCACTTCCCAGCGTGAGGCCATTTATGACCTTAGATGCGAGAGCCATACGGCAAAGTGGCTCAAGGTAAAGTGTGAATAAGATTGGTGACAGGGGGCAGCCTTGGCGTGCAGACCTAAGGATGTCTATGGGCGCGCTAACCGCCCCATTTATAACAACGCTGGTAGAAATGTCCTTGTAGCATAGTTTGATCCACTCGATCATTGTTTCCCCGACGTCGCAGTCTTGGAGGAGATCAAGTAAAAATTGGTGGTCCACCTGGTCAAATGCCTTCCTTAGGTCAAGTTGAACAATGGCCAGAGGTAGAAAGCCCGATTCTGCCCCCACAAAGGCTACCCTCATGTGATGTAGGTTGGAGTTGATGGACCGCCCTTTGACCTCGCACGTCTGGTGCGGACCTACCACTGCGCTCACTGCTCTCTCCAGTCGTCCGGCTAGAATTCGGGCGAAGATCTTATAATCTGTTGGAGGAGGCTGATCGGCCGATAATCAGTGACATCGGGTACGGAATCGCTGGATACTTTTTTTTGGGATTAAGGCTAAGTGGCTCGTGCGCATGGAGGGCGGTAGGCGTTTTTGTTACTTATCTCTTCAAAAACAATGGCCAGGATGGGACTC